>RPOG01000166.1:0-232500 GCA_008086565.1 Thalassoma bifasciatum | reverse complement strand
CTCATTTTTATTCTAACAGAATTGTTCATCAGTTTTTTTTCATTCTTATGTTTCACCCTACAAGTTTTCTGATTACTTCTCTGTTCCTGCTTTCTGTCAGTCCTCCATCTTAAAAAGTTGCATGAATTACCAGCACCAAACTGCAACTATCAAGCTGAAAACTCTGAATAAAAGCTGAAACCATAGATGATAATTAGTAGTCTGGCATTCACGTTGACAGCTCTACATATAGCACTGAAGAGTTGTTGCCAAATGTGATGTGTTACGACAATCATGGTCGACCCCGTCCTGTCTATCATTCCATCCTCACCCAGAGCGCACCTCCTACTCCCATGTGCCCCGGCTCTGTCTGCTTGACCCTGTTGTTTCTGGAAAGCACTTTCATCCCGATCCTCATCACTAATTCATCCGCTTACGACCTCCATCCATCAGTGCCAGCTCGAGTATGAAAACACCTCGGGCTAACTCACTACAATAGTGGCCCAACTTCCTTTCTCATGCCTAAACCTGCTCTCCTTCTTTTGTAGATCTAAAAAATATCCATCTTCTTCCCTCACCAGACTTTTTTTCTCCTGTGTCTCTCAGTTTCTGTTTCTCTGCTTTTTATTTTCTCTGTTTATGATGGGATTTTTTTTTACGTATTATTTTTCTTTTCTCTTTTCTGCTGCATTCAATTGCACTCACCCCTAAAAGCACATTACAGTGAGTGCCAATGACAAGGTAATGGTCTGTTTGTAGTTGCTGTCCTCAACATGGTTACGCTAATGTTGGATCCTCTTGTCCTGGATTACATTCCTGCCAACATGCGCTTTGATTTATAATTCTGCAGTTTTTCCATTCATTAATCCTTTTTTTTTCTCTCTGTCTGTGTGTGTGTGTGTGTGTGTGTGTGTGTGTGTGTGTGTGTGTGTGTGTGTGTGTGTAAAACATGTATATGAGTCTTCTCCAGAACTGTGGTCTAGGAATTAAGGCTACAAATAGTCTGAACTGCCGCCCGTGTTTGGATAGGCTTCAGAAATATCAGTTTTTCAATGTTTTTGGAAGAGACATATTTTTGCCAATGCTGGTTTCTGTTGGAAGCATTCAGAGTCTTCTAAATGACTTCGTAAATGCATGGTTGTCAGGATGTAAAATGTTAGGATTGCTCAATTGCTGGGATTCTGATTTTTCTGTAATAAAAGTATTTTCAGTTGTCATCTGTGGTATGCTACCAAGAGTTATCCCGCCAACCCACATCCCAACATGTAGAAATCAGTTTGAATCTGTCCACACTGGTTTTTATCCACAGCAGAACCATCAATCCTGGGTTTCACAGTTTCTGCCTTTTGATTGGTCAGGAGATTAAACTCAGCAAACACAATGTTGGTGCATGTAGTATAAACTTTGGTGACTCAATGACATTTCTATGAATGATCCCACAAGTTAAATTGACAACTTGTTGGTTGAGTTAATGCCACTTAACAGTGACCATTGTGATAGGTCTTGTTTTCAGGCTCTCTACTGCTGACTATGGATCAGAGGAAGGACAATGACAGAGTGCTGACTTAAATTTAGACTAGTTTTCTACTCTACCATAACATGTTATCACACTTGGAAAGAGGCAACCAAATGCTACAAAATCTTACATAATTTGGGACCGATATGGAGTTTCTAGAGCCTATGCCAGTGCTGATTTCTTTTCATCGCCCATAGCCAATAACTGATATTTCCAATATTTTGGGCTGATGCTGCTTTTGGTCACTTGATTTACATTATAAGAATGACACACAGATAAAAAAAAACTCACATATCTCAATTTTGAAGAACAAGATGGAAAAGAGAGGAGAATATGTTGTAATACTCTATATCAGTTGCTTCACTCTGCAGTCTGCAAGCTGGGGGAGGAGCATGCATAGTTTCCACGTGAACTGTAGTGTCTCTAGCAACACAGAGGATGTTTGTCCATAAATCATGCTGGGGAAAAACATATCGGCAAACCCACCAACACAAACAACTTGGCCTATCCTTGAAAATAATGCCATATATGGTGACGTATGGTAACATATAGTAATGTAATGTGTAGTCACAGTGTGTCACCTAATTCTTTTTTCGTTTTAGGAAGGAGAACCTCTCCTAGATTCTTTGGCGACGGCTTCATGAAAAGCTGAGTGATTAGAGTGTTCTATACTTTTCTTTTTTTGTTTTTAATCACATCATAATGTAGCTTTGTGTGATATTTCACTGACTTAGGTAACATGACGTCAGCTAATGTAACTTGAAGTGTCATACAATGAGGTACTGTACCATGGACTTACATAACATTAAGTAACATATGACAGAATACAATGAAACATAATGTAACTTATAATAACATATTTTAGAGTTATATACCACAACATATAACATGGTGTGGTGTGACAAGTGTTAGCTTTGTTGAATGACTATACAGAAATACTCAAAAATCAATCATTCAGACCTTCAGCACACTAACTTCAAAACTATAACAAATATTTTAAATGTCATTGAACAAAGATAAAGCTGTTCCTACTGTAAACAACATATTCTACCCCCTTTTCCATCTTGTTTTAGTATCAAACATAGCTCAATAAATGTTCCTTATCTTAAAATTGAGACCCGTAACACTTGTTATCATCGTGGCATCCTATGATGTAAACTGAGGGAGCTAAGGGAGCTAATATTGGCCTCAGAAAATCAGCAGCCTGTGTCAGTCATTGGTTAAGGTTGCTAAGAATTGATCAATCACTAGTTCTGACATGGTCTTTTATTTCAAGTTTTTACACTATGATTCAACCAGCAGCATTGATTTTCACCTTTGAATTGTGGCCTTGTTCAAAATTCCCCAAACAACTGTAAACAGTGTGAGAGAGATGTAGAGAGGCAAAGTTCTAACTTCATCATCAGGCTGCCTTTGTGTTAGCTTTGTGAAGTTTCAGAATTAAGGCGTCATCTATCAGCCTCTCTAAAAGTTCAAAACATGATACAAATCAGGTTTTATTTCTCGTGGTTGAAGTTCAACTGATATATTTTGTACAAGATTGTTTAAGCACATTTCATGAAACTTCATGTAAAATATCTCATCCTTCATGTGGACTGTTTCATGTCATATCAGTGACATTTCATGTTGGCTTCATACTGATATTATTTCTGCATTTGGACTTCTCCTGGAAAACTTCATACCAGGAAGGTCGGCTTAGTTAAACAACGCTATTAAACAACAGGTTAAAGGCTCCATGTGGAACAAAATCTGAACAAATTATGTCTGTCAAAATCCAGATTCTACATGAGACCAAGACATAAATCTAAAATGAACGCACTGGTAACTTGCTCATATAGCTCTGTATCTCACCTGTGAAATATAACAGTCAGGACTGCGTGTAGGTGGCGATTAAAATAAATTGTTTCTCCACGGTCAATTCGCTGTCAGCTGAATTACTCAGTTGTCAGGTGTAAATATAGCAGCCTTCACACAGGATGTGCATGCAGGGCTACATTTTATGAAAATGCTTAAATTGAGCTCTCTGTCTGAGTAAATGTCTGTGTCCTTCGTCTTTATGTCCCTGCTTGTCTCTCCTCCTTTTTCCTCCCCTGACAGTCTTCAAACAGCAGCACTTCATCCTCGCCGTACTCTCCTCCCCTTTGCCCCCCTCACTTCCTAACAACCTTGCTTCCTTCTCCTTTCACTTTTGCTCCTTTAATCCCACTACCTGCCATCCCGCCTGTCCTCCCTCCCTTCAAACCTGCAATCTCTTCCATTGTTCCTCCGTCCTCTGCTGCCCTCTTTTCTCGGCAGACGTCTATGTGCAGTGCTGTAAATGGCAGGCTGCCGTGTGGTTGTGATGTGGTCTGACTGTGGTCTGTTTGCACTGCCACTGAGGTTCTTTTTTGCTTACAAGGCTGCCATTTCACCCTGTCTGGACCCGGTTGGCTGCTTGGCTTGCTGGCCATATGCCTGACTGACTGCTGGGTAATTGAGGCAGCAGCATAAATGCACACACATGCACGTTTATACACACTCCCACCACCACAAGCCTGTCATAAACTATCCTTGTGTGTCAGCAGAGACACAGACCAGCCATCAGTGTCCCGACGCTGCTGTGTGCCTGGTTTAATGCTCCCTGTTGTCTAAATATTCTGACAGAGCCACCAAATAGCATTTATCATCTGATTATTGGGACCTGCAGAAAGCTCGTCCATGATAAATCTGAACTTATCTTTTACATGATGGCTTTAAAGCCAGCCGATAAGGAACTATGATATATTATATGCGGCAGAATGAGCAGCCTCTTACTGGCAAGAGGATGTGTTAAACTCATTGACTGTGGAAGTTGTAGATGTGGCCCATGATGTCACCCATTGCTGTGCCACAGCCTTTTTAAGGACTTTTTTTTTCTACAACTAGACATTGTTTTTGGAGAAAAGAGAGTGATTATAACAAGAGAAGGTTCTTGTAACCTGAAGTTTTCCGAGACAAACAATTTACCAGGCCAACAGATCATGCTTCATCACCCAGATGAATAATTAAGATGATCTAATGAGATGGTAATTGTAAAGAAAGTTGGCTAAAGTAGTGCATGTACCTCTAAAAGAGAAGCCAGAGAAAACTGATCTACATTGATTTTTCATAAAATTTTGGTGCTGTCAGAGAGAAAATAAGTTCTTGAGAACCAGTTTTCTACCAACAGCAATTTTGGCTCATATTCACAAACTTACATGTATAATCAACATATGAGTGTGAGAAACCAGAAACAACATGTGCTGTGTTGTAGCTGTTGCATTCGTGTTATGGCTTTTCCATGGTGTAGGGTATATTTTCATGGCACGCTCTGGGCCTCTTAGTACCAACTGATCCTGCCCAATATCTCCGCAAAATATAAAACACAAGGCTTTAAGTGGGTGTGTTGACATCCTGCAAACAGTTAGCGGCATTCAACTGCTGCAGTCATTCAAAGCAACCAAAGCGCAAAATATGCACAGTGTTTCATAGTTACAAAGGGCTTAATAGGTCAAAAATATTTCTTGTACCAGGTTTTAAAAGTTGGGTACATTTATATGGGACCTAATGGAGTTTAACTTGCTTTTATATCAACTCCCAAGTGGACACAAGACGCACTGCAGCTTTTGGTACCTTCCATTAAGTAGATTTCTCTCTCTTGTGGGTTGCTTCTTAGTCTAGCTGTATGTCGCAAGAAAGCAGGTTTATCCCTAATAGTGAGTGGTCAATGATTAACAAGCAAGGAATAACTGTTAAGTAAAATGTGACTGATACAGAGCGTAATGCATAAAAAATTGCGACAATTAAACACAGGAATAAAGAGCAAAAGGAGCAGAGTGTTGAGACTTTTGGGTCAGACAGAGAGGTGGAGTATTACAGTAATGTTTTGTGCTTCAGAGTGTTTCACTGTCTGCGAGGAGGCAAGAGAGGGAAACAGAGTGAGACAGAGAGAGGGAGAGGAAGCAGGAGGAGGGGATGCTGCCAGGGGGTGAATGTAGGAACATAGAGCATGCTGTGTTGATTTGATTAAATTCAGTTCTGTTCTATTTGCAGTAGGCCTAGTTACTCAGCTATATTTGTACAGTGCTGTCTGCTGAGTTTTAACAACACAGACACAGATCTGTGTGAGAACAGGAGGCTGGGATTAAGCGCTAAAAAGCACTTTTAAAAAAGGTACATTCGTTTTTTTAAGAGATTAGCCCTGTTTGTCAGTTTTATGGTTTAGCCGTTGCCTCACGTACTGAATAAATTGACGTCACTGGTTTAGTGCCGCTTGCACCTACACGTACACCATGAGGTAAAGAAAGACAAGTGACATTCTTACAACATGGAAAGATACTTAACGAAACAACATGTGATTGATCGAGATCATATCATTTTTGGATTATAACTGATACCACCAACATTTGGAGAGGGGAAGGCTGAACAAGAAAAGTAGAAAAAGGTGAGGTGATATTTTGCTGAGGCTCAACTGAGGTCACTTTATACTGTTCACAACTTAAGTTATTGGGAGGAACATTAATACATTTTTAAGATCAACAAGATTTAAAAAATAAATAGATAAATAAAAAATCACCATTTAAAATCAGTCAACATGAAAAAACTTTGAATAAATTCAATTTTTAAACTTTGACTGAAAGAAAACACATACTTATTGTGCATAAATAACAGCAAATTGATAAACAGTCAACATAAAACCTTTAAAGAAAATCTGTTTTTTTTTATTTATAAGAAATAAGTACTGAATATAATTGGATTGAATTAAATAGATAATAACAAAAAAGAGTATTTTAAGATATTTTAATCAGTTTGTGGTGTCTTCACAGAACCTTATTAGTTTCCTGAAAACTTTGCAGCTTGCATTATTTTGGTCTGTAGCTGTAAAACAACACCAAACAATGTTCCTCTCTGCTATCATCAACACTTACAGGAAAACAGGAGAGCAGGGGGAGGAGACAGAGTGCGTATGAGCAAAGTGAGTGAGAGGCAACTACACTCAAGAAAACATACAAGACTAAAAAACCCACAACTGATGAGATTTGCAAGTGACAAACCCAAAGACGCTTATCATAAGCAGACCTGGCAACTATGGTCCTCTTCAAGTACTCCAGCAACCTCACAAAGTAAAAAAATTATGCTTAGAAAAAATAAGCAAAAATCATGAGAGGTGACGCTCACTTGCTCGTAGTTTTTATGTAGGTTGGTTGTCTGTGCGTTTTGGCCCTTGTCACCTGTCCAGGGTGTACCCCTGCTTTTTGGGATAGGCTTCAGCCCTCTGTGACCCCTGTAATCAGATTTGTGGGTGACTGTGAAAGTCCAGATAAGCTTCAAATTTGCTTTGAGATTTAAGAATTAAAAGCCAAATTGAGCAGCTGCAGTCTGTGCAGTGACAGAGAGTGCCTGGTGAGAATGGAGCTCCTTGTAAACTCTGTTTTCCATCAATACCTGCATCCCCACTTCACAATACTTTTTAACTTACAAGGAAAGTTTGCACAAAGTGAGGGTGGGCACATTTGGCTGTTTGCATTTACTCATGCACTCCACCTCCACAATGACAGGGGTATTTCAGCAGTGCATGTGGGCGCAGCAGCTGCTCACAGAATTGGTACCCAAGATAAAACTTGAGAACAGGAGACATTTGTTAATGGTAGGCGTTAGCAGCACAATTACAAGCCCGTCAGTATCTGAGTCATACAACATAACCTCTCTTCTAAGGCACCATGAGTAAAACAGGCAGTGATTCAGCATATAGAGACAGAGACAGCAGTACTGCAGGAGTGAAACTGAAACCTTAATAGAACCAAATGCTTCCTGCTTGAAAGTTCAATAAGCAAATATTTCCCAAAAACAAATCCAATTCCAGACATAACAAGAAACAGATTTGAAAAATATTGCTTTCCAACATAATCCAGTTGAGGGAGCCGAAAAATACAATTTAATTCAGCCCAGTGTACGTTTCAGACTTCCTCTGAATGTGTTTACGTTTATTTTTTATTTTTTTGATGGATGGATGGATGGAGCTCGGTGAGTCAGTGTGTCGATGCTGAGTATATAACGGTCTGAGTCAATGTCTGGTGACAGCTTGGGAGCAGTCAGCCAGCCAGCTCCAGTCCCAGAGGACGTTCAGACTAGGTCAGACACACACTTGCACACACACAGAGACACACAGAGACACACACACACACACACAAACACTGGCATGATGCTCGCTCAATGTCACTTTGACATTTACTCTCCCAGGGAACGCTGTTGTCACTGAGAATGATGTGTCAGAAAAATGGAGGCAAATTTTTTTTACAAGTTTACTCTGTCATAAACGCACACAAATGCACCAAAAATAGCTAATAGATGAACAGTTTATTGTTTTATTTCGCTTAAATTTAGTGTTACCCTACTTATTTGATTAAAAGTTAAGGTTAAAGTGCCCTCAATCTGTTAATAGTTTAGCTTCGGAAGTGATGGATGTGGAACATATTGCAAAAACATATTAAGATGTCCCATGTTTGCTGCCAAAAAACTCTTCCAAGCAGACACAGAGCATCACTTTCCACCAAAACAGACACACACACACAAACAGACACACTCATTTATTTATGTTTCTGTGAAAGTTTTAGTGTCTAACCTTGTTTCTTTCAAATGAACACCTGATAATATTACTTTAAATCAGAATTCAGGAACTTAAAGACCCTCTGAATGACACAGACATACACATGCTTGACACACACACACATTCCCTGGCTGACCATGTTGTCCCAGCTTCCTGCCAGATGGTGTCTATGGCCAGACACAGTTGCTGAACTCCACTCGTCTGCAGAACACATCCTTCCTCACAAGTTCTTCAAAGGGTCACTGAACCCATATTATTAAAACTATTTAAGCTGTGGAAAATGTTAGTAAAGAATCTCCTGATATCTCACATTTCCTTCTTCCCTTTATTTCCTCTACAGACATGTTCTTTCTTAGTTCACACACACACAGCACAGTGCCATTTCCTTTCACTTTGCTCTTTCATGATGGAGATGCTGAGGAGATCAGAGATGTTGAAGGAGAGATGCATGTTGAGGAAACTAGGTTAATGTTTGAGGAGGGAAGTTGCACGAGTTTGGAGACTAATTTGCATTGTGTGTGTGTGTGTGTCTGTCTGTCTCGCATGGTTAGTGTTACTGAGGTCACACTGTTTTTAGGTTAAAGTGTGTGTGGGTGCATGTGTGTGTTTGGTCTCAGTTCAGGACAAGGTTAATAATGTGGGCGGGAATGAAAATCCCAGGTGGAACGCTTTTAGTTTCTGAACTTAATTGGCATGACATAGACCAGGCACTGTGCCAAATGTGTGTGTGTGTTCATGTGTGTAATGATGTGTGCACCTGTTTTTATATGTGTGCACATTCCCCTGCAGTGACAGTGTTCATGCCTACATGTATGCGCTTATGTCTGCTCCTCCATTTGCACATGAAAAGTGCAGTTTTTTATATGTGTGTGTGTGTGTGCACGTTCGCTCACTGTCACGTGAGTGTGTCTGAAGTTTGTGTAGATCGTTTGTATGTGCAGACATGCGTGACAGGGTATATCGAGGTAAGTCAAGACAATGTCTGATGTATTTATCTCTGCATGTGTTCAGTTCAAAGCTGAGCCGCAGCAGGGGTGGTGCGTAAAGCAAATGTAAAAGGAGCCGATAAAAGCAGCTTCAGAGACGACTTAAGACTGCAACATGCAGGGACGTTCTTATGGATGTTTGCTTTTATTCTTGTACATATTTAATGTATCAACACTTCTAGCATCTGCAGACAGAGGCGTTGTTGGCTAGCTGTTTTTCTACTCTTTTTTTTTTTTTCTCAGTGCTTTAGACTCAACACTCTGCTACTCTATGAGAGAATTTATGTCCTGTCATTTGTACTTTGTGTTTGTGACGGATCATGATTTTCAAATACTCTAATTTGCATTAGTGTGTTATAAAGCTAAGCATTAATGTGAATATTATCTATATTCTTAATAATATTAATGTTCTTGCTATTTCCTATGCCTAGTTGTCATGCTGCATTCCCGCCAAAAAAAAAAAAAAAAAAAACCTTTTGGAGATTATTTTCAAAGTTTGCATCTTAGGTCGGCTAAAACATTGTGTCCGTGTAAACAAGAAGTCGAAACACACAGTACTTTTGCATTTCATCCTAAAACGATTGTCATATAAACAGCCCCTTAGGTTAGAGGTTGCTGATTGGCAGCATCTGATCCCAGTGCTGGTTAACGCCACTGCCACACAAAACTTTCCTCTACAGGATGGTGGTCTGGAGTGTTGACTTTGTCCACACAGTAAAGTGCCAAATGAGTCGTTGTAGCCTAAATGTAAAAGTATGAATATACAGATTAAAAATTGTATTATTTGGTGCTTTTTGATGAATGTAAGTGAAATGTATCTTGCATATAAAAACAATATACAGATGCATGAACATAATAGTAAGATGGCAACTTGAGCCATACAAATTTAAGCATGCAGAACTACAGACACAGAAGCCAGGTGTTTGACTCATGGAAATACAGGGTATGTTTAGTCATCTCACTCACCTGTCCAAAAAAAATGGTTTTGAGATGTCAACAGACTGGATAGACTGCAGGAATTCAGGCAGAGTTCCAGAGTTAATGTGCTATGGCCTGAAGCTTGATCACTGCAGGTCCAGAGGTGTGTATGTGGAAAAGGTAGCAAGCATGGTGTGTTTGACCCGAGGCAGTGAGGTGACAGGTATGACTGAACTATATAATATACTCGAGTGTAAATGTGTGTGTACCAGTTAGTGAGTGTGAAACATTTCAACTGGACTCACCAGGGGACCACTGAGGGGAGAATGTAGAGCTGTTTGTTTGGCCTGGTCAGTTTAGCAATGTTGTGTAAATGGACTGTATTTTCAAAGCATCCAATTAGAATAGAGACAAAGTAGGTATGAGTATCTGATGTTCAGCTGTTGAAACTGAGAAGAGGACAGCTGAGGAGAAGCCAGAGCAAGGTTCAGAGTGTGAGGTTGACACGCAGGTTTAGAGCCACATTCAAGATTGAAACAAGGATTTTGTGCTTAGGAACCACAGCTTCTCTACACGGGACATGCACTTTACCAACTGAGCTCCGTCCTTTTGAAACAACTTCATCACGAATATATGGAGGCCAGTTTCACTCCAACTCTCAAACACCAAAATAAAGAAGTCTTTAAGACAGAAGAATAGATCCAAAGCTAAAAACAGTGTATTGACTGTTGGTACGATTGAGCCAACTCTGACTAAGCACACAGAGCTGCAGCACCTGACTGAAAAAGTAGAAACAGAGTGTAAAATGGGTCTGTAATGAGAACTTGGGCTCATATTCAGCTCTGTGTGAGGCTATGAGTTTGTCATGCAGGTTGCTGCCAGTTTCCATTACCATGAGCAGAGTCCAAACCTGCTCTACTTGTGCTTCAGAGTGCTTTGTTAGCTTTGGTGCTCTAATGTGAAGAACACTTCACTCTGTAAACACTGTCTGTCAAGTGAGCAGCCATGAAGTAATGTGGATAACATGGAGTTAGAATCGCATTATATGCAAGGAAAACACAAATACATAATTCGGTCTCCATGCTTTGGTAGAGACTCATCAGTAGCATGATATGAAGGGTGGCACTTTCTGACTGCCTTTTAAGCAGTGTGGACATATTTAAAACAGTGTGATGGACTGATGCCAGAAAATGTTGCACAGACATTCATGAAATCTAAACACCTAATCTTTAAAAGAGCTGCTGGAATGGCAGTAACATGTAGTGAAATCAAATCTGAAACACTTTTGTTCCTCTTCATTTTTTTATAAGCAAAGTTTGAACATCATTAACTTCAAGATGCTTTATGCCAGACATAAGACATCCACAACATCACTTCTACACCTTGTCACCTACTTCTAGAGCATGAGCAGTTAGACTGACTTTGGATAACACACCTTGAATTGGTTTAATTTTGTAATATTTGATGATAACTGAAATGATAGAGAAAACATAGCACTAGCTTGATGCCATTGAATATGGGAAATTGCATTTACATGCTAGTGGTTAGCATACATCAAAATGACTTCGATTTTAAAACAGAATTTCGACTTTCATCACAAAATCATATCACAGTAACTTTTTGTGAACAATACTTAAAACTCAAAAATGTCAAAATACTTAAAGGTAAATGTTTTCCAAACAGGAAGTGCTGACCCAAGGCTGATTTCAGCACAACTATGGCAAGCTCAAGGTTCCAAACAACTCAAAGCATTGCTAAGTGACCGACTTCAGTCAATAATAACATACAACAAAACAATTTAACAACGTAGCCTGATGTGCTACTTTTTTTTTTTTAACTTATTTCCAGGGATATCTAAATCTGGTGACAAATTTCATACTTATTGACTGATAAACGCAATAAAACCTTCAAAGCTACTTTTTGGACACAGAAAATTCACAGGAGGAATTGATAAGATAATGGATAAAGAATCAGATCAATAAACAAAATTGATAAGGGCACTGATATCAAAAAACCCATCCCTAATCATTGTGCAATCTGTGTGAAACAACAACAACAACAACAACAAAAAATTGTGTCACAAGGGACAGGCTTTATTTCAAAGTGTATAAATCCTCCTCTTCCTCTGTAAAACCACACTCTTAAATATGCTTGGATGTTACGAGATGTAAAAGATCAACCACCATTAATGTAGAAGTATAAAAAGAACCTATACATTATTCTCCTGGGCATCTTATGATCCGCTCACTTGAAAGTTTCTGTAGATTCTGGCAACTTTGTCAAACAAAGAAACTCTAGAGAGGCTCACAAAAACATCCGCACAAAGAACAAAACAGAGTGAGAATCAACAAAACAAAAAAGACTGTTCATTTCACTTTGTCTGGATTCTGTCTCTCCACAGTTATCCAAAAACTTTGTCTGATTCCATTTCTTTTTTTTCACACACATGCATGGTTGTCCGGTGTGTGCCTATGTGTGTGTGTGTGTGTTTGCATGCATGCTTTCTCTGTAAGGCCACTTGAACAAGAAGACATCCCAGAGGAATCTCCAAACATGGCATCATGAATTTTTCAACACTGATATCCGCCATCTGTACCTCAGCCAACACACACACACACACACACACACACACACACACACACACACACACACTCACATCTATCTAAACTGATCAGGCATTCCTCACATGCACACATGCATCTGCTCTTTCTCAGTGTGTCTTACCTTTCTCTCTCTCTCCTGCACGCAAAGTGTGTTTTTCAATGCTCTGCGTCCTGACACAAAAACTTCTGCCAGAACATTTTACACTTACAAAAAGCATTCGACTGTCAAAAACGTTTGATAAACAGAAAAACAGACACTGATGGAGAGGAGGAAAGAGTGAAAATGAGCCAAACCCAATGAAGGGCTGAGCTAGAAAAAGATAGTGATGTCACAGATTGATTAGCAGTGTTGATGATGCTGTTTTTCCAGTCCAATGAGGCATGTTGAAGTTTTATAGAAACTAAACAAAGAGTTTGTGTAAGAGGAATAGAGGGAGTGTGTTTTGTATGCAGGATGTTCTCAGCAACATGCAGGGAAGAAAAACAAAACATTGTGCTTTGCTGCGGCGGGATGAACAAGCAGTTATCACGAAGTAAAAAGCTGCGTGCATTTATTTGCAGTGTTGCTGGAAATTATCATGGAAAAAAGAAAACAGGGGCACCAATGAAGAAGCTTGTAAAGTGTTACACATACACTTGTATATGCCAACAACATGAATATTCTGCTAAAATTATCAACCTAGCAGGGAGTGTTAGCTTTGAATATTCAATCCTGTTAATAAAAGAAAAAGATTAATGGATCTTTGTGTGCTTAAGGGACTCCTGAGATTGAGATTGTGTGTGATGTAATGCAAAAAAAGAAATTAAGCTTTACACAATGCTTTGAGTGAGAAGAAGGGGAGAAAGGGTTAAAAAAGAAGTGAAAGAAATGATTGAAGAAGATATATTTATTCACTGCAGACTGCCTCACTCCCTGTTAGTCACACTATTCACTTGTGCCATGCGGCTGATCACAACAGTCTACTAAAGCCTGGAGAGACTGTAAACACACACACACACACACACTCACACACACACACACACACACACACACACACACACAAGCTCATACTTCCAAAATCCACTCAAACAGGCATATGTTGCACTGATAAACAAATGGATGAAGAGACCATAGGAATACAAAGACACACACCCTTGCCATGTGACACATGCAAACGCACTTTTTACAAACTATGCCATCATATTGACCCTACTCTCCATACAAATACTTCTGCCTTTAAAATTAATTACATTATCCCACAACAGACTTGTCACAGGGAAAAACAGAGATATTATTCAAACTCAAAACCTCTGTCAAAAACACAAATAGTTTATTCATTGGACACAACCCAGAGATTTACTGTACAGTTTACACTATTACAAAATAGACTGAAATTAACACTGATGTCTCTATGTGAGCGACTTGTACAAAGAAGAGCATCAGTATGAAGACTGATTTTTTTCTACAAAGTTATTTTTAATGCCTGTAAACACTTCTGTGGGATAAGTGTCAGATGGGACGATAAACAGTACACAGTAAAAACAGATTTATTTATCTATTTGACAGCAAAGATTGTGCTTAGAGTGTTTCACAAAGCTTAATGTCTGTGGCACATTTACAGGAAAGATACATGATGATGCTGATATATAGACTAGTAAATATTCCGGCATGCAAACATTGAATGTAAAAACTTTTAGAGTTGACTATATTTCACTTTACACTGCCTATGCAATGATAGTGAAGTTAGGATATAAATAAACTTTGGATGGCAAAGATTTACATAACTAAGATTGACCAGTCAAACAGTTCATACAGTGGTGTACCTAAGGGGCACAATTGAAAATTAATTGATAAAACACGACAGAAAAAGAATTCTGCAAAAACTCGTAACAGCAAGAGTTTCTCTCGTTTTAGTCAAAATTGTTTTATTAGACTGAAACTACACCACATTCACCTAACAAGTCTGGGAAAAAAATGTTTTAAAGGCAATGATGATGATTGAATTGCCTTTAAAAAAAATCTGCCACTGGGGAATGAAAATTTGATTTTTAATGAAACTCCTTAACACATTCACAGATTTCATTTTATTTGTTCAATTTTTTACCAGCAGTTCAGGCATCATTTTTGTCCTCTGAAAATTTGAAATAAGACATTTTTCTGGACTTGTCATGGGGAATGTGGCTAAGTTTAGAGGTAGGGTCTGCAGGACTTTCCTAAAAAATAAAAAGGCATCTTTATGAGAATAATCCTGCTCACTTGTCATTTATGGGCTCTAGACAAGCCTCAACCTTCCTCTATATGTATGTTGATGCTTTGGTCAACTCAGAACATTTTTGTGCGGAGAGGAGGCCTGATGACCCCAACACTTGACTTTGTGTGCTCATGCTAACAAGTGGGAGAAGCTATCCTGATCGGTCAGTGGCACCTAGCTCGGTCAGAGGCAGTAGGTGCTTGAGGCTGGTGGCACTGAGCCACGGAGGAGGAGCCCAGTTTGGATGTTGTGTTTACAAACAGTAACAACATTTTTTACAGACCCTACCTTTAGGTCTAATAGGAAAACTTTTACTAAAATAAGACAAAAGCACTTTGTTAGGTTTTTGTTTAGCAGTGCATTTGAGTTGTTTGTGAGGCTGTGCCTTGAATGCTGGCCAAAGTGCAGAGAAAACTAAAATAAACAGCCTCAAAAAAGAGAAATCTCACTTTCATTTTGCAATTATTTGGTTTTACTTTAGATGACGCCAACAACAACTGGTTTTGTCTCATGACTTTCATCTGATGGAGCAAACCTGAAGTTTTTGTTATTTTTCTTTCTTACTAAGACCTTACTTTTGAGTGTAATTCCCAATGTCTCTTTATTTGCTGAGCAAAATATTGAGTAAAGTTTACTCCTCTTGACTTAAATATAAAAATTAACCTCTGGTTTTTCCAGTCAATGGTTCAAATGTAAAAAAGAGTGCTCTCTGGATGCCCCTTTAGAGGAGAACATAGGAGAGAGTGCCTTATGATTAAATCAACCATATACTTTGTTTTTTGGCAATGCAAGGTTTTTAGGCAAAGTTTATCACCCTAGAAAGTCATTTTCAAGTATTGGATCAATAAACTTTGCCATTTGATTTGTTTTGAACTTCACAGTTTTAAAATGATTAAATCTTGCTCAAGGTTGAGGTTTTTTGCAGTTGTTGCGGTCATTAAAAAAGCCACACTACGTGTGCCAGCAAAGTAACAATCCATCACTGCTCACACACACACACACACACACACACACACACACACACACACTCACATTCCCACATACACAATCATCCAAATGTATCAGACTGACAGTTTTTTTTTCTTTCTCGCAGCCATGAGCAGGAAATAAGTTGGATGAAGCTCATTATGGCTCTGAGTGTTATGGCACATGTCCCACACCAACCAACCAAACCTCCTGCATATGCAGACAGGAAGTCACACTGCCCTTTTCAAAAACATATGTAATCTCACTCAAACACGTCAAGACACACACACACACACACACACACACACACACACACACACAAACTGAAAAGAAAAGAAAAAAGCACATACAAACACACAGTCACATATATACATACACAGAATAACCAATGGTTTGCACTTCAAGGTCAGAGGATCACATGTTTTTGTGGGCTCTCAGGGACCTGTAACACACTGCAGGTACACACACACATGGAAGCTTTATTTGCCCAATGTGTGCCTGTGTGTGTGAGTGCACATATTGGGTTCATCTCTTTGAGTGTTTGTTAAAAAGTGTGTGAATCGGTGTGTATTTATCCAGCATTAAACAAGACCAGAATTTATCCAAAGTCCCACATCATGAGGTTAGGGTTTCTTTTTCTGCTATTCCCATTACTGAATGGATAAATCACAGCAGATCTGTAAATTTTGACATGACCATCAACTGTGAGAGTATGAAGTATCCCTCATCCCTCCATTCCTCATCTCTTTTAAGATTTATCATCTTATGCATGGACACAATTGAAATACTATTCTTTGAATAGAGATCAAGATGATTTTATTTTCTTTTATCTTCTGAATCTCACATGAAGGTGGCAGGATATTGATGAACAGCTTACAAAAAGTAAGTGGACCATGATTTAATATGCTATGAGGTAACCTTCTTTTCAAACACACGCTGTAATGGGTTTATTTTAACATAAGATTTAAAATATCCAACTTTTTTGAATGTACACAGAAAACACGTTCCATACAAGAAATTCAAAACATCTCTTCTGGAAGTTTTTGAACAGTTTTAACTCACTTCTGCTGTTTTTATACCCATCAATACTTCTTTCAAGTGGAGCTATATGAGGTTCTTGGAAATGGGATGAAAACGGTTGGCTACCACATAATTTAGCCAGTTTAAAAAACCCAGGCAGAAGAGCTATGTCAGAGAGGGCAAATGCTTTTTTTTCCATAACTTTTTTATACTGGTGTCCTGAAATCCCATCTGTCTATGCACTATTCTTGGATGCAACATGTGTGTTTTTCTACCCACATCAGCTCAAATCCACAACGTACAAATCACTGACGTATGAAATTTGATCGGAGTTTGTCTGTATCTGATATTATATTAAATAACACATGCTGTGTGTTATCACACTGACAGAAAAACAGCTGTAGACTTGGTTATTTGAGCTCAGTCTTCAGCTTAAACAGATGAGGCAAACATTTGGGAATATGCGTTGCATCAGTATGCAAAAGAAAAAAAAGTGGGGAAAATAAAAGGAGCTGAAAACATACTTTGAAGACATACTTACATTTAACTTTCATATTTTCTGATTGAATAAAGTGGATAAACAAAGGCATTCAGTTTGGGTGGACCAAGTGGCAACCTCCGGTCTAAAAATATGAGGCAATGTGGAAGTGCTAAAATCTGCAGTTTGTGGAGTGTCTGCTTGAGGCTCGAGCCAAAAAATCCATTTTCACAGCAGAGATAAACGTGTTTGCAGCCTGGTTTTTTAAAAAAAATGTCTCCTGTCTTTACAGATAATTTCTCTAACAGCACACATTGTACGGGGTGAGTTTTTTCTTTCTTAGCTGATTAGAAGATATTAAGATGACCAGTTCACCCCGACTGACAGGTGAGCGCCCACTAGTTGTTTGAGTAGAGGATCAAAACTCGCCCTATTTCCAATATGGACCTTGTCTTCAACTTGCTTCAAACTGTTTCACATCTGTAAAGTCCAGAAAACTCCCCTTGTAATTTCCTTGTCACTGTCAGATAATTTACTTTTTCATTACTCTAAATAACAAAGTATTTATTTTTTTCTGTTTTGAAGCCTGAAGAGTCATTCAAAATAGAGCGTCTGCTTAAAATGACCAGAGCAGCTAATTCATGCAGTAGAGCTGATCCCAACTGTAGAGTTGGTTTGCACAGCTCTTTTGCTGGTTCTTCAGCAAGTTTCTCAATCAAAGATATTTATATGGTGCTCCATAGGTTGAACTGACCAGAATACACTATAGGTTCTACATATCTTATTTCTCAAAACGCTGTCAACAGTTGTAAAAGCCAAGTTCTGTTTTTGTCAGACTGATGAAGTTAAAGTGAGTCAAAGACGACACAAGGCTAAGAAAAAGAAGCATCAGTTTCTTCATAAGCAGCCGCTCCGTCAGACTGACGGACCAATGCTGCATATTGTGTGGTTTTCCACAGATAAAAAAACCTTTCCTCGGGTGAAGAAAACACTCATGCTCACTTTTACCATTACTTAAGTCACCTACTGAGGAAGACGCACAGTAGTCAAGGCAGATTGCTCAGATGCCAAAAATACAGATGACATTCATACATAGAACAACATGAAAGATGAGAGATGACAGTGGGGATGTTTCCTTTCAAAGGTCCATACTCTTCTCCGTACATGCATATTACATTTCAATGAAAGGGACAGTGTGCTCTTTGAGAGCAAATAGCCAGCATGTTCTCTGTCCTCGCAGGTTTACATCAGCCTTCCAAACAAGTAAAGACAAGGCAGTGAGGAAAATGGGGGTTTATTTTTATCTCACTGTATAAGTGTTATAAAATATGGTCTGTACCGGAGGCCAGGAGGAGGAATATAGAAAAACAGAAAATATTCCAGTGTTTATGTGCAATATAGCCAACAAAAAGGGAAAGATAGGAAGTTATGTCTGCTGAACTCAGGCACCTCTTGTCTTCATGTGTTTCACTAATACACAGATTTTTATAAATGTAAGTAGAATCAGAGTTTCTCATTAGAAAAGAAATAACTTGAACCAGTTGTGAGGAGTTACTGGAGAAAGCTAGTCATACATATTCTGCCTACCATAAGCCTTTGCTCCCCGCAGTGAGAAAAAAACAAGGCAGGTGTTAGTTTTGGTTTTGGTTTGGAGGGTGGATCTTCTTTTTAACTGTACTTTTCTTTGTTGAACAGAAGAGCCATTGTTTGAAATATGACAACAATTGTTGGATCATAAGGCTTTGTCAAGTTTCAGCATAACCAAGAGGGAACGTTCTCTAAACGTTAGGTCTCAATTTGATTCTAACTAACATTTAGATAACCATAGGCCATAGTTATTTATACATGTTGTGCAATGTTAGCGAATCAGTGCTTATCCACCCAGGCACAGCAAACGTAACCTGGCTCTTCATTTTATTGATAGACTCTCTGGCTTGAACTGACCACTACAGTGTAACTGCTGCACATGGGTTGCAATGAACATTATCACAAAAAGCTTAGCTCGTGTTTGAGCCTTTAGCCTGTGCTCCATCACTCTCCCATTTAGTTTTCATCTGCTCTTCTGTTCTGTCTCTGTCAGACAGCCTGGGTCCTATTACCACGAAATAAATTCCTTTCAGGAGAGAAAAAACACAGATCTTTCTTCTCACTGCTAAACTTCTGAAGCCGGCATGGCATTGTCATAAAGACATGGGCGTGCTGCACACCAATCCTCACCCGACTGGAAGCTAAGAATTTGGAATTTAGAAACACCCTATTCTGGCACTGATCATCCCATTTTAAATTGTTTAAATTGTTTTGATTTCGATCAGTCACCGAGCTAAAGATGAGACTTTTTCAAGATCAATTAGAAAGTCCTCACAGTCCCTTTACGCAAACACTCAAAAGTAAACTGCCTGCAGCGTTACAAAGAACTGACTGGGACTGCAGGTTGTAAGTCACAGGCAACTTTTTATATCCTTGTAAACTGTGATTTATGTTGCTCCATATGCCTCATTATTTAATGCTGCCATTGGAAAGCTTATTTTGATTTTGTGTTTGAAGTGGAATAAAAGAAATAAAGGAAGAAAAGAAACTTAGCCTCTCTCTCTCTCTCTTTCTCTCTCTCTCTCTGGTGTGTATGTGTCCGTATTATTTTGCCTGTGTGTGTGTGCAGCACAAATAGCAGGATTGAAATTAACGGCGGAATTTACTGAGCATTTATGTAGCGTGACTGACAGCGTGCGTGGGCGAGAACGTGTGCGTGCGCGCGTTCGTGCGTGTGCTTAAGCTAGTGTGAGAGCGTGTTTGTGTGTATGTGTGCAGAATAATTGGGACTTCAATGCCCACAATCCCCACAGACTCCTCAGCTCCCCTCCGCCCCCCACCGCCGCCCACACCCATTCAGCGGCAGGATCGGCTCGCGATTGGCCAGGTTAGTTTGTGACTTCAGGACCCAACGTGGGGTAGTCACGGAGTGATTGGCCAAGGTGAGCCTTCCCTCTAGCCAATCAAAAGGCAGGAAGAGCTCTCAGACAGGGAAGAGCTTTTAAGGTGGAACAGAGGAGTTGGTGGTGTCATCTACTTTAGTCTAAATTGAGACATGTACGAATTAAACTTCTCTCCTCTCCTGTAAAGCTCATTGTTGGCGTGGGAGAAAGCGCATGGCTCAGGTAGTTACTAAACTTACAAGTGACCTGGTGTGAACGTGATTTTGACCGTCTTCAGAAACACTTAGGTCTAAATAGTTTCTGGTTTTAAGGTTGAAGTTGAAGTTTGTGTTTTTTGCCTCCATTATTCTTTCGGCTGCAAGAAAAAAAAGATCAAAGTGCTCATTTGTTTTGTTGACAGAATGGTTATTTATTGTAAGGGAAATTGTTCCATTTTGATAAAACGTGTTTATAGAGACTACATGTAAACACATTTTTATTTATTTATTTATTTTTGCCAATTAAGCCTAACTGTCCATTTTAAAGTTTGTTTTAGTGAAGACTACTTTCCCATGATTAGTGCATAGACTGTAGTGGTATGCCATACTGCAAAAATTTGTATCATTACTATTCTAAGTAAATATCAGGCCAGTATTGCAGATATCAATGCCAATATTATATACCAATAATATATATATACCGATATCAACAATTATTATGTTATAGAATTAAATGTATCATTTTGATCAAACAGCTTTCACAAACGGGTAATTAGCTAATTAACATAATTTTAAGAATCAGTTTCTTCATGCAAGAATTGATCATCACTAATGCCAGCATTGGTGTTGATATACCAATATTTTAGATCAATCCATCCACCGCCATCTATGATAATAAAGTCACAAACTATCTTTATAAGTTCACAGTCTAAGGCTTTGTCAGTCCAAGGTGTTGAAATACAGCATATAATAAATAAAAAAATGTATTATTGGTTTTGTAT
Organism: Thalassoma bifasciatum; assembly: GCA_008086565.1. NCBI lineage: Eukaryota > Metazoa > Chordata > Actinopteri > Labriformes > Labridae > Thalassoma > Thalassoma bifasciatum. Next base: position 211,290 of record RPOG01000166.1, on the reverse strand, counting down.
AACCTGTGGTCCTTCTTAACAGTAGCACTTCATTGGAGCCATGAGTCATACGACCTGACATTAATGAGTGCTGCTATTCTTCAACAGTCCTCACCTGAGGGCTGTGATTTTGGTTTCATCTCTCTACCTTTACTAACACTCCTCTTTGTTTAGGGTGCTGTCAGTCGCTCTGCAGAGGATACCTCTCATCAAGAGATTTTCTCCACCCTGTCTCCCTGATTGTCCTCCTGTATCACAGGGGCACAGAAGAATAGTATGCTGTGTTCAACTATCTCAAAATTCAATGGAGCATGCAAATTATTATCTTTTTTTCGTGACTCTTTCTCCATTTGAGGTCATTTTAGAAGCACGTTTTCCTTTTTAGTTGTTTAGCATGTCAAAGTGAGTGGTCTCTTAACAGTTTAACTTAGTTCAGTCCTAAACTTTACAAATGCTCATAAGGTCATGTTTAAACCAATGATAATAGAACATCCAATGCTGTGAATGGTTTCCCTTGTAGCTGCAGGTCCAAGAATAAACATAATTGACGGCCCAGACTTTAATTTGACAGCTGTCACCTTATCTCCTTAAGAGATTGAGTTAGTTGGCATTCACATTGACCAATTGTACAAGTGAAACTTGACAAACATGCTCAGCACAAACTGTACACATTGGATACATGTGTCGGATTGAGGCAATTTTAAAGGTCTCATCTGATTATATTTGTTTACACTGATCTGAGCTTATTGACAATAACAATGTTTGTGTCTGTTTATGTGTTTGTATGTCTGCCTGTCTATCTCTCTAAGTAAGGAGTCAGGGGACGTATTACCTGCATAATTCATTATACAATTAGATAATGCTGATTAGTACAATGAGCTACATGGGGAATGGTGGTGGGGCATCACTGGATGACGTAGTACGTTGTAATGTGCGACTCTTATCGGGCGATTTCGAGTGAAAGCAGACTGGGTGAAGAACAGGAGAGAGAAAAGAGGAGGTTTGTGGTAAGTACACATAGAAAGCTTGCAGAGCATCAAAGAAGGGAAAATGTTCATACTTTTGAGAGGGAAAAATGCCTTACAAATTTGTATGCAAATGATCAAATTGTTTTTTTGGGGGGGTTTTCAAAGCACATATTGTGCTTTTCTTTCAAGCATGTTCTTGGTGTGTTGGCAAGAATGTCCCCCGGTCTGAAGACATGCAGGTTTAGAGGCAATAGATTGTGTTGTTGTTGTTGTTGTTGTTGTTGTTGTTGTTGTTGTTGTTGTTGTGTGGGTGTTGGGTTCAGCACAGGATCTTCAAGTCCTCTGTGTCAGCTACTATAAAGACATCATCATAAGGGTGACAAAAATAACAGTGAGTGAGATGGCATCACAAGCAGAAAGAAACACGTCTCCTGGTGAGGCACAATGTGTTCTTGTATTTGTTTGACTATGAAGTAATGAAATAGTTTCTCATGAGTGGGACTGTTGAGTCCTGGAGATCAGACTTAGTAGCATTTTTTGCAGAGTGGGCAATGTTGCCTTTAATGTTGAAGAAAAAAATCATTGTGGATCAGTATGATTCCAAACAATTGAAGTTTTTTCTTTTTTAATCTTTTCATAAATAGATTGATACACTCTAATGCCACATAAATGAAACCTAAGTTTTAAAACAAATTAACTTCCAAATATATAAATTATTTAAAATATCAGGCAGACAAAATCTGTACACATAAACTTCTATTTACAAGAAAATCTGCTTGTTGCTTTACCTGTATCAGTTATCTCATGATCGTCATTGCAACAGTATCGTACAAGTCAGTTTCCTGAACACGTCCAATCATGTCTTTGAGATGTCACACATATTTGTGCTTCCATCAACTTCCTCCCCCCTTTTAACCCCTTGATACCTGTTGTTGCAAATTTGTGACATCAGGTCTTGCTGCAGCTGAGATGAACCACCAATGCCTCAACTCAACACATACTAAGAATTGTAACAAATGCACTTAGTTGCAATATACTGGTCAGAGGGTGACCTTATTATATCTATAGATGTTATAACTCATTATATCTATTGTTTGTTATATTCAAATTTACAATCTCCATTCAACTGAACATCTGTAAGAATGCAAAAACACACGAAAACAATAATTTGAATATAACTGTAAACTAAATCAGGCAGTATGGAATTAATTCCAACAGTTTTTGTTACACAATTGTGGTTTGTTCCTTAGAAATCTCACTATGCCTTTGAACCCTCAGGTCAGGTATCAGGGAAGACACCGAAGTGATAGTCACAGAGAGTTCCCCAAAAAAGATCCATAGTGTCTGTTATCAGACTGCATTGGATAATAGGATGTCTCTATGTGACCTTAATTGAGGCTTTGGGACTGCCCTCTGGCTCACCCTCTTGTTATCAAATGCTGTTTCTGTCTTACTGGAAACCCTTGACGGATGCCAAGAGCGACTCTGTCCGATTTTTTTCACAGTGTCGGATTAATGGCTGTTTGATCAAGTTCAAAGGCAGCGCTGCCCTGGATAAACTCATTATATACAGCGCCAGAAGACGGCTGGGCCAGTCTGTTGGGCTGTACATAGAAAGGCTTTAAATACCAGGTCTTATAGGTCCATTCTGGGCAGTCCTGTAAATAACATGTGCACCAGAGCCAGCAGTCAAAAGTAGGCAGGTGGACATTTATAACCATAACCTGCTGTCACAGAGATATTTTTGGGGTGTTAGAGCAGTAATCCTTAAGATACCTGTTTCACTGACATATTTGGTGATGAATAGTAGTTGTGGTATTCCTGCACTGTATGTTGTCTAGATATCATTACACAATGTGAGTTTTCCAATTGAGGAAATTCTATTGAAATTGAAACTGGTCAAGTTTTGTCTTAATAAGAAAAAGACAGAATCATAGTTGCCATGAAGTAAAACATATAATGAATCACTTTCTGTAATTCAATGGGATTTCTCTCCAAAAGACCAACCAGCAATGCATAGCTTCACTTGCAACCAGATTATTTAAATGTTGATTCGTCAAACTGACCTCTGCATAAATATACTTTTCTGTTTCTTTTCAGAAGAACATTTTTTACTCAAGAGTTCACGTACATAGTCTGACATGGTGACACATTCATATTTGATAAAAAAATCTGGATTCAGTACATCTCATACCAAATCCAGAGGTGGTTTGTGTGGTCAGATAAATGGCATTCATCCATGGATCTAAAGTGTGTTTGCACCTGGATTTATCTGCAATCAGATAGCCCTTCGAAAATCTGAGTTACATTTCAACGCAATGTGTAAACTGTGTAATAAACTTATCACTCTGAGTAGCTGTTATGTCTGTATCTGCAGCTCTTTGAGTGTGTGTGTGTGTGTGTGTGTGTGTGTGTGTGTGTGTGTGTATGTGCGTGTGTGTGTGTGTGTCTGCTGAGTAAGTGTGTCCACAGAGCTGTCATAAATTTGTGTATGAGTGCCGGAGCGTTTGTGTGCATGAATCTCGATTCATATCACTTTGAGCCTAAGTCTTTGTGCATGACTGATTGCTTTGTCTGTCTGACCACAACTGAAAAGAGATCCATCTCTCCCTCTTTGCCTCCCTCTCTCTCCTCCCTCCGCCCCTCTCTGTTACTCGGTGTCTCTATCTGCTCAGTTCCACCTTAAGAGGAGCTTTAGCAGCCTGTCGTGTTTGTGTTGAAGCCAACAGGCACAATATATTACAGTCTAGGGCTTGCTGCTGAAAAGCCCGCTGGATCCTCCACTGACCTGCTGTTCTTTCCTGCTTTCTTCTCGTGTTTTTCCACATTTAGATTAAAAACAAAGCTCTCTCTCTCTGTTTCTCTCTCTCTCTCTCCCATCTCTCTACCCTCCCTCCTTCTTCTTCATCTTCTCCTCCTTCATATCCTCCTTCTTTTCTGCGGCTGCAGTCAAGTCTTCAGCGTGTCAGAGAGAGGGTGAAGAGGAGGAAAGAGCAGAGGAAGACTATTTGGACCGAGCTGAGTGTGTTTACATTTGTGTGTTTCGCCATTGGACGGCCGGGTAAAGGGGCACAAGAAGAAGGAGGAGGAGGAGGAGAAGAGGAGAGGAGAGGAGTCTGCCTGGATGAAATCCTCTGTGTCATGTCACTGTGTGGACCTGGACTGATCACAGATTGAGGAAAGAGAGAGAGATACCAGAGGAAGACAAGGAGACATAGAAAGTGGAAGAGTGGAGGAGAAACTGGCACTTTAAAGAGGAGAGGAAGAAGAAGAAGAAGAAGAAGGAGGAGGAGGGGAAGGAGGCAAAGTCTGGAGCCCAGTTTTATCATGACACTGTTGGATAAACAAGGCGAAGGATTGAGCGCTCTTCAGTTGTGTGTCAACAGGAATTCTCACTAGAAGGGAGAAAGTGAGGAAGAAAAGAAGAAGACTGTGAGGAGTAAACATTGCTGTGGACTTTCTGAGTGTGTAAGAGTGTGTGTTTGTGTGTGTGTGTGTTTGAGTGGGTGTGTGACCAGTGGAGGGCAGAGGAGTGGAGGGCCAGGGGACTAACCTGGCCATCAAACGGACTGGCAGCCTCTCCTCTCCTGGGATCATGTACCCTCAGGGAAGGCATCCTGTAAGTACCTCCTCTCTCTCTCTCTCTCTGACTCTTTTTCTGTCTGCCCCTTCATTTATTTCTATTCAGCTTTACATTTTTTATACTTTTTTTTGTCTCTGTTTCACTTTGTCACCTCATTCCCCCTCTTTATCTGCCTTTTTTTTTGTCTTGGCTTGTGTCTTTCCTCCTCTTTTTCTCTCTGCATGTCTCTTATCTTTCATTGCAAGTCTTCCCCCTGTTCATTATTTTTAAGCCTGTATCTGCTGCCCCTCTTTTTTCTTCAGTTATCGAAACTGTACAGTAACATGAGCCATGAGACATAAGGGGAGGGGGGACTGTTTGGGCTGAGATATTCTGTGTGTTATATGCACACACACTCACACACACACACACACACACACTCACACACACTCACACACACAGTCAGCTGCAGCCAGGTGCCTTTGAGATCTTGTTGATGGTCTGCTCTGTAGGTGGCATTTAACTGAATCTGCACTTGTATGTGCCCATTAGTCGTCTCTACGTGTGTGCTCATGTGACAGTGTGTGCGGGGAAGCATGTGTGTTTTACTTTTAATGTGTGTGTATGCATACGTGCAAATTGGTCAGCACAACTGTCAGCTGTTCATTCTTTCAGTTTAGTTGCCAAGAAAACACTTGCACATACACACGCACACACACGGACACACACTTGCAGGCTGTTTAATTGATAGTTTAATTCCACTTAATTCGTTTCCATTAAAGCTAAAAAAGGTCACGAGTGCACCCAAAGTACATCCCCTCTAATTCCTCCTCAAAGTCCCTTTCCCTCCTTGAGTTTAAACCTCCATCAGCAGTGAGAGTTTGCTGTTAATTTACCTGCCAGGCAGAAATTAAGGTTAAATACATAGAGTCAAAAAAAGGTCCAGAAGGATGAATGACAGCTTAGGCTCAGTTTGGCTTATGCCATTCGTTTCACAAGGGCCCGGGTTTGGTTGCTATAATCAGATTTGGTTGTCAGTCTCTTTGTATCTGCTACAAATGGGTCAGTGGCCACTTTGCCTCGCAGCCAGCCAGCCAGCCAGCCAGCCAGCCAGTAACTCAGTCATCCAGCCAGCTAGCTATCACACAGAATTATGAATGACATTTTCACAAGAGGAAGGCATGAGGAATCAATTATATGTACAGAGAGAATGCTAATAAGCCAGCCGCTGGAAGAGATGGTGGAGAGAAACAAGAGAGGACTGAAAAACAAAGGAGAGAAAGTGAAAGATGTAAGAGCCAAAAAGGGAAAAAAAGGGGAGAAAGAATTCTTTTAAAAGGCACGGCCGGGGGTCGGAGAGAGAAATGAAAATGAATGAGAGATGCAAGGGAAGAATAGAGTGTGAAAATTCCTCAGTTCTCTCCTTCAGAGGCGAATCAGAAAGCTTCCTGCTGCGAAGCTCTGCGTTTTTGATAAAGTTCAATCCCAGATTGAGCCAACTCTTATCGATCGATAGCCTCTCTCTCTTTTCTTTTTTCTCCTATCTTTCAGTGAAACTTTATTTCTGGTGTTGCTGTGAAATATGATCTTATGATCTGCTGAGAGGTGTGAAGGTGCAAGAACAGTTGTGTGAGTGCATGTATGTGTGTTTGTGGTCCAAGACATGTCTGTGTGTTTATTTTTGTGCGGGTGTGTGTGTGTTAGTCATCAGTGTGTCAGAACTGGGTTACATGTAAAATATGTAGTCTGTCCAGTTTTTTTTCCCCAATCAGTCTGTCTGTTTTCCCACAGACAGAGTGTAACTCCTGTCAAAACTCAAATACTTCAAAAATCATCAAGTTGCCCTATGACTTATGGGAGTTTTTTCTTTTTCTTGAGATATTTGGAGTGGTTATGAAGAGTTTCTAAGTGATCTTGAAAAGCCCCTCCTCCAAATGGATGCGTGATTGTAATCCAAAATTTAGAATGAGATTATCAGCACCAAAATAGGTTATTTCTAAATGCTATCTCTCAGCTTCCCTGGTCAGATAGGACCAGATTGATAAACGGTTCGTAGTCCCTGTGACAATACCACGCCGACCAGTAGAGATCTGTGTTTTTCTCAGCTGGAAACAGTTTCTTGAAGTAATTTGCAATAATGGTAGACACTGTAGCAAAAAAGCACAGTTGAACAGAAGAAAGCTAAACAGGCAGCAGTTACACTGGCCTGTTCGGACCTGCGAGTCTATCAATAAACTGAAGAGCCAGGTTACGTTTGCTCTGCTTGGTAGATGAGCCATTGGCAGGACAAACCCAGAATTCACTAATGTTAGGAATTACAGACACATCTGAGCTATGAGTGGCACTAAATATAGCCCACTACTAAAATTTGCTTTAAACTGAGTTTACAAAGTTTGTTTGTTGTCACATTTTGAACAAAATAGCTATGTAACTGTCTTTAAATACTTTAACTTGGTGCCTTGTATCCAGTAAAAATTTGTCTTGAAAAAAGGAACATAGTGTTAAGAATAGGATCTGATCTCTCTTCATTTGCTCCAAAACAAATACACACCTTGATTATGTAAGATACGCCTTGAATCGTCCCACAACAGGGAAATCTACAGTCACTGTAACAATCAAGAAGCGCTGAATGCAAAGGTACCAATAAGAATGTACAAGTAGAATAGTAAAAGTGTAACCTAGAAAAAAATGTCCATCAGAGACAACAGCAAGGTCATAGTTTTCCTGTCAGCTACCCCACAGGGTCCAGGACAGAGTTGAACTTCTTCACCAGTCTGTTCAGTCTCACTCTCCTGCCCATTTAAAACATGTGAAATCCTTCTGACATGGCACTATCTAGTGCAAAATGTCTAATTTTGAGATATTCAAAGACAAAAAAGGCACCTAAAAAGCTTTAAATTTATAAGTTACATAATTTTAACCCCCATTGGCCCCACCTGTGAATTTCTCAGGTGAAATGGCTCGTATCAAGTCTAACCCCCCCTGAAAATAGACATAAACCCTTGATTGGATTGCTTTTTTTAATGCAGTGTGAGTGATCTTCAACATTTATTTTTTGTGATAGTTGAGTGAGCTTTTTCGGTCGCTCAGAGGTGTGTGACGTCAGTCCCATGGCTCCACCAATCGTGCTGCTTCTGTGCATAGATTGACCACATCATTGTTATACGACATCACAACCATTGAGGACATATCTTGGCTTCACATCTCACAATAGAAGAAGGTAGGAGTGTGCTGTCCATTCAGTACACAGTCATTTATTATGTCCTGTTGTGTCTCACATGATAAAAAAGATAAGAAGCTACTTATTAAAAGAAAATCTGCACAGACAAGAAAAATGAATAACATATCGCTGGATAACGAGGATATGAAGAAAATATTCTATTTCTAGTAAATTTCTTATTTACTACAAGTGTGTTCACCAAATTATTTGCTGATGATAGTCACACATCAAATATTTCTTTGGCAGCCACCCTGACAAGAGCTGAGGCTGGAAAACAGAAAAAATACCAGAAATAGTTTTATCCTCAAAAGATGATTCAGATTGACCAAATAAATCACCAAGTAAACACATTTATTCAACTCATAATGCACTGTGTAGACTGTATGACGTCTGTGCACTTTTCAAAACTGACAAATGATTCATTTACATCTGAAACATCATGACCAAGACTGCACACACTGGGGTACGGCTGTCATTGACTCCCCAGTAAAGTGACTTCAGCACAGTTCACTCAGTATGATTGTCGTCTTCTGCCATTTAAACATCATGGTCCTGTCAGTGACACACAGTCGGCAGGAACAGTGCTGCTCTGAAAATCTCTCCACTGAGCCTGTTGTATCTCTTTTGAGATGAGAATAAAGGTGTTTTCAGCATAAAAAGGGGAAATATACATTCACAGCTCGAGCAGTAGTCATTTTTGAATCAGTGCAGGAGACTTTGTTCTCTTTGCTCACCGGCAGGAAAAGGTTAAAACCTAGGGCTGATTTGCCAAGTGAGCGAGCTGTAATTGGTTCCACTGGATTTTTGTGGCAAGCGTTATCAGAGCTGTGTAAATGTGTGTGTGTGTGTGTGTGTGTGTGTGTAGATATTTTAGTGCATGATTTTCTTTCATGTTGCCCTGTCTCTTTTGTGCTTTGTGAGTGTATACCTCTTTATATTTATGTTGTGTTGCTGTGCTTGTTAGGTTAGATATGGGTAGAAGTGTGTATGCTTTTGTGTGCCTCTCCCTCATCAGGTCCATGTGTGCATTTGCTTGAAAGTGTTACATGTTGTAAGTATATATATATTTCAGTGTGTGTGTATGTGTGAGTGCACCATCTCAGTGCTTGCATTTGTCCTTGCTTTCCTGTTAATGCACTTACGTGTAGGTGTGCATTTAGGTTTTAAAGTCTATGTGTGTGTGTGTGTGTGTGTGTGTGTGTGCGCCAGCAACAATTACAGTAATGTTGCAGTTTGTCCTTTGCTGCAGCAGCGTATGTATAGATAGACTCTTGGTCGTCTGCCAGAGAAAGAGATAATTTACTCTCAGTTTTCAGGGTTAAGAAAAACAATGCTTATGTCTGGCCCGCTAAGAGGACTGATAACATCTAACTCACACTGTCAGGCTCACATATTCAAAATAAACATCACGTTAAACATCAGTCAGTTTATGGTGGTACCAGCACGACATTCACATTTTATGTCTTAAAAAAGAAAGGGGGAAAATGTTTCTAGTTTGAAATGCCATTCCCAAGTTTTCTAAAGAATATTTCTGTGAATGATACACATCAAGAATCCGATCAGCTGCACAAACCTCTCTACAGTGACAGGTAATGTAAAAAAGTTCAGAGAGAAGGGGCTGAGAGCGCTTAAGAAGTATTTTTCTGCGTTTCCTGTGTTGGTTTCTCATTATTATTTGCTTGACATAGTGTGCGCGTGTGTGAGTGTTTGTATTGTTTCAATGGGTGACATGTAGTTAATGGGTAGGTGATAAGAGTGTAGGACATGGCTGGGTGGATGACTTTTTACCAGAAGACTGTACGGCGTAAGGATGCAACTGATTGCTGGATGAGAAATTCTTTTTGTTAAATAATTCAGCAGAGAAAATTTACATATTTGTGGATGATCTACTCTCCCACTGCCAAGAGTTGGCATGATTTTGAGTTTTTATTTTAGCAGACTTAAATTGCCACAATAATGAGATTTGATGAAAATCCTGCTGGTGTGTCTGTACAGTTAAATGATCAGTGAAGTTAAAGTGCTTGGTGTTTTAACCAGCTGAACAATGTAGACCCTTTGGTTGAATCACTTGGTTTCAATCATCAACAATCTCAAGTAACTGAAGCATTTCTTTATAATTCTGAATACATCCTTCCTGACAGATTTATATAAAGGTCTGAGTTTCTCTCTGTCTTCTACTCTTTTGTTCTTTTAAACATCAACATGTTGCCGAGGTTCAGTTTTGCACAAACATCTACATTTGGTAGAGTAAAACATCCGTTGAATGATTTTCTCAAGTATAATTGCCTTTGCAAAGATTAAAGAAAGTAAGGCATTAGATGCAAAGTGTGCCTGTTTAAGTGAAGTACAGTTTAAATGTTTAAAAATAGTTTGAAACATGATGTATAACCATATCTCTGAGCTTTACAGTGCACTTTGGGGAGGTTTCCTCTCCTCTGGCCATGAGCAGGGTAACACTTTAGTTTAACAGCCAAGTAAACAAACTTGTGCCAAATATGTGGCCACAGGAACACATATGCTCTATTTATGGAGCAGAGCTACATCAAGTGTGTTTTTAAGCTGGATTTCATGTTTGTGTATGTTTTATGGTGCAAGAGATTGTATCTGTAGTTAATCATTAGCGCATGTTGTATTGTGCAAGTGCTGGCCAATGTGTGAATTTTGGATATGCAACTCTGTCCTATTTACTCTCTGCACACTGGACCTTTCTTTTTTTAATGTCAGGCAGTTTGTTTTTACCCTAACATTTGTGGCTGTAATGAAAGCCATGTAGGATAAACAGCACAGCAGATTTCTGTCACCTCCCAAGGTTGACATTCTCCCCCCCTTTTCTTTGTCCTCTTCTTGTTTACATTTAATTTCATCCAACATGTCAGATGCAGCCTCTGTTGAATGGCAAAAAGTCAAGCTACAACAATACAGCTGCGGCGAGATGGTGAGCAGAACAAGCAGAAAGTCGTAAAAGCAACCGAGAACTTCATCCTCGGTCTCACAGATTAAGTCTGCACCCTGATTAAAAAAACAGGCCATTTCCTCCCCTCAAATCCTGAGTTCTGTGTTCTTTGTCATTAAATGAAATGATCAGAGAGAGGCTTGGATGAAGGCCAGTCTCTTTTGGCTGCCAATCTTTGCCTGATTTGTAATCCACCGCTGGCTTAGTAACTGGCTGGTGAGCTGCAGTATTAACTGACTTGCTCTTTGAAGGACTGAATAACCAGTCTACTGACTGACTGTTTGACTTTGAGCCTACTGGTTTGTGCAGCACAACATTATGGCCTCTAACAAAGCCTTTTTTTTAGGTTGCCAGCAGTGAGTCTCTCTCGACTTATCAAAGCCTTTAAGTTGTCTGTGTTTGGAAAAAAACCGCCACCAAATGAAAGAAAAATGTAAGGCCTTTATAAGAAAGATGGCTGAAATATAAGTTGTATTCCCTCTTTTCCCTGCAGCTCTTCTTCAAACTGCTGTCCTCACTCAGTCCAAACCAATGAGCTGTTGCTTATGTTCTCTGCTGCTCACTTCAGCAAACACACACACACACACACACACACACACACACACACACGCACACACACACACACACATACACACACACACACACACACACACAGACGTGTACACAAGGGGGGCTCTAACACTCCTCTGCCACACTTGGTATTTTTCATCTATTCATGTGCTTTTTCCTAAATATTTCACCAGCCAATTATTATTTCATGTGCTATCTGAATGTGCCTCTGCTTGTCTCAGAGACACTTGGACGAAAGACAGAACAAAGGGTCTAAGGAGAAAAAGTAAAGAATGAAAGGAGAGAAGAACAGGAGGGAGGGAAGAGAAGGAGGAGTGAGAGAATGAGCACCAAAAAAATAAAAGAAGGAAATGTTTTGTTTGCAGGCGCTTTGTTCAAACGAATGCGTCCATGCATAGGCATGCCTGCTTATACTGTGTGAAAGCTCATGTGTTGGTAGAAAGTATGCCAGAGGCTTAAGCGCAAGACTGAGAAGACAAACAGACAGACAGAAACATCTCTTTCAACATCAGTCTGAATTACCATGTTTTTAGTCTTTAGTGGAATTTCAAAAGGAAACAATCTCCATAGCTAATACACTGATACTCAGATTCATAATGCATAACCATTAATGCAAAATGGATACATGAATGCCAGTGTTAATAAGCGTATGGAGGTCCATACTGTTACCTTGCAGACTTACGCCTGTTGTAGCCTGCACATTATTCAGGAGTCATCCTAATCAGCTCATACGCAAACCTCCTCTTTCAGTCTAAGGAGCAAAACTATCTAGCATGACAATCGTGGTCCACCAGTATCTGTTTTTCATGGGCCGCTGCTGATAACTATACAGCATGATGTCATGATACACAATGCTTGGCCAAAATAAAGTCACCACCTTGATTTAACTAAGCAAAAGAAACGTGGTCGGAAAAAATCCTGAATGTTCATGACCGGCAATCACTTAAACCTTTGGCCAATTAAAAGCAAATACAAACAACAGAACTCAGGAGTATGTTTAAAAGTGAGTAAAAGCATTTTCACATGCACAATGTGAAGGGCTCTCATGTGATTGGGGTTGAACAGCTGTGTAGCCTTAAGAAAACCACTAATTATTAAAGAAAGGCTTCAGTTTGCTCGGGAACATAGAGAGTGGACTCTGGAGGAACGGAAGAAGGTCATGTGGTCTGATGAGTCCAGATTTACCCTGTTCCAGAGTGATGGGCGCATCAGGGTAAGAAGAGAGGCAGGTGAAGTGATGTACCCATCTACCTAGTGCCAACAGTATAAGCCTGTGGGGGCAGTGCTATGATCTAGGGTTGCTGCAGTTGCTGAGGTCTAGCTTCAGCAACTTTCTGTGTTCAAAGAATGAGGTCAGCTAACCACCTGAATATACTGAATGACTAGGTTATTCCATCAATGGATTTTTTTTCTTCCCCAGTGGCACAGGCATAATCCAAAATGACAAAGCCAGGATTCTTGGGGATCAAATTGTGAAAGAGTGATTCAGGGAGCACAAGACACCTTTTTCACACATGGATTGGCCTCCACAGAGTCCAGACCTTAACCCCATTGAGAATCTTTGGGATGTGCTGGAGAAGGCTTTGCACAGTGGTCAGACTCTACCATCATCAATGCAAGATCTTGAAAATTAATGCAACACTGGATGGAAATAAATCTCATGACAGAAGCTCATCGAAACAATACCACAGTGAATAGGTGCTGTTATCAAAAGGCAGTTCAACAAAATATTAAGTGTGTATCCTTTTTTTTGCCAGTCAGTGTATAATGTAAATATAATGTCATTGTTTTTCTGCATTTGATAAAAAAAAAAAACAAAAAACGATAAGTCAGCAATAATATCCATTATCCACTACACATTGAAGTAAAAAAGTTTTATGTTTTCTTGAGCAGCTCACTTCTTGAATGACTCAAAAGTTATTAAAATTACATCTTATACCTCAAGTGTAATGAAACTGCAGGCTCTATCTACAGTTTCCCTGGCCCCTTTTCATCATGGAACAATGTGAGCAGATCTTAAAGCAGGCACTGTTCCTCGCCCAAAGTGCAGCACTATATGTAAGATTGTTCCTAGAGCTGAACATGAAACTGGCATATAAAACACATTCATACACATATAGGCAAACACAGTGTAACAAAACTCAAATATTTGCCGAACCACAGCTGTTAGAACATAAAACAAGTTAGCTGCACCTGTAATTTGTTATTCGAGCTAATAGGTCAAGGCGTTTGCTTTCTTTAGAGGGTCTCTGCGTCATAAATTCCAAAAGTCTCACTTTCTGCACCTCACACAGACATGCTACCTCTATATTTTGGAAATCAATCATGGCTCACAGCATTTTTAGGACTGTCGTATCCTGGGTAAAAGTAGTGTGGAAGGAGACGCAGACCTGCATCTAATTCTCACTCAATGTCTCATTCATGCGACTCTTGCCAGTGGTGGAAAAACAGGCAGCTGCTCTCATAGAAAACATTACTGTGATGTTCGGGCAGACAGGCAGGAAGGGAAACTGACAGAGGGACACAGATGGAGCCAGACTGACCTAATACTCAGACTGGGTGTTGAAAAGAGAGAGATAAAAAAACAACCTAAATTTAATTCGCAGGAAAAAATCAAACAGCAAGATGGTTGTAAAGTCCTTTGGGGATGCTAATTGGGGCGAGGAGGGTATGAGGTAACTTAAGAAATATGGGAGAGGGAGGCTAATTGAAAGCAGGACAAAGTACAGGACTTCAAACTTTTTTCATGTGACAGACAGACTGACAGGTGATGATCACAGTCAGTGTGTCCCGCCTCCATCCTGTTATGTGATATAGCACGATGGGCTTTAACCGCCACTCCTCTACAACCCCCCACCCCCCACCCGCACCATAGATAATCCCTCCTAATTCTCTGCTGGCTTTTGTCAGCTCGACCAAATTGTGATTGACTTCTGTCCCACATGGTGTCCATGGTGTGTGTGTTTGTTTGTGCACAAGTGACCCATCCCTCCCCTCCCATCCCATCTCGCCCCCCTCCTCTACCTCTATCTCTTAGATTAACCGGATCAGTTTAGGGTTTCAGGATCCCCTCTGCTGGCTGCTATGGTGCTTACACTCACACATGCAGACACACACTTTTACACATGCAGCCATGAAAACACAGGCGGTAGGCTGTTTTTTTGGCCCTTTGTGATGTGCTATTGAACCCCTAACAGTCTGAGCCGCCATCTGTCACCATACAGGAGAGACCAAAAACATACACAAACACAAACAACTAATATTTGGCTTGGTGTGCATGCAGCTACACATGATGACGCACCCGTCATTAACACTGGAGAAAGATAGACATCTATCCTTTTTGCATAACATCTGAGTTACCTAGTGCTAAAATTGTGCTTATGTGGAAACATAGACCCTCCCTTTTATTTCAAAGAGGCCTGACTTCATTTGATAACTGCTATTATTTCTTTACAGGCAGAGCTCAGCACATAAAGAGAATAATTGTCTTTTGCCTGACAACCCTTACATGGGGCGACCAAACATAATTTTTATGCCTGGAAATGTCCTGGTTTTTGGTGGTAAAATTTTGTCAGGGCAGATTTTATAAAGTTTCCTAAAATTTCAGGGTTTTTCTCACCATGTTCTACAGACCATTGTTATTTATCATAGCACTGGGCTACTTTAAACTAAGTTCTGGGTCATTATTTATGTTTTTGCACTGGGGGAATGTATGCATTTTTCTTTTTCTTTAAGTGTGTGGAGAGGCATTTGTATGGAAGCCCATGATAATTTTTTGGGGCCATATAAAGTAAATACTTTGAAAAAAAAGTCAAAAGTCAAGATTAAAAAAGAAAAAACGAGGAAAAAGCCAAAATTTTGAGGAAAAAAAGTCTGTGAGACAAAAAGTCAAATTTAGATTTTTTTCAACCCCAAAACAAAGCCACTTGTTTTATATCTTGAACTGGTGGAAAATGGCTTCAATTCATTATTTATGTTTACATTGTAGAGAACTTTCTCTTTAAACAGAAAAGGGTTGTTTTAATAAATGTATGAGTTATTAGGCTACTTTGTCATCTTTGAGTATGTTTGCTGGATTTCCAATTGGCTGGGCTCCTTTATTTTGGTTTTTAGAATACGGTCACCTTACTTTACACAATTCTGTTCGTTTGTGTGTGAATCTTTCTTTTTGTCCTTTTTTCATTTCTGTCTGGCTCATAAGACATTTTTTTTGCCTCCAGGTTTTATAAAACTCATTCAGGAAAGTGTACGTGAGGAATCAAAAGAAGGACATTCTTGAGTTTTGGTCGAACAGATGAAAAACATTCAAATCTCTCTCATCATCCCAGCCCAGAGGTCGCCATGTTGACACTGAGGGCTGCCACGCGCAGATCTCTTGTATAATCCTGATCTGTGACTATGGGCTTTGTTATATGACTTAGTGCTGCTGATGTAAGCGGCAGCAGCACTCTGTCAGTGTGTGTGTGTGTGTGTGTGTGTGTGTGTGTGTGTGTGTGTCTGTCTGTCTGTCTGTGTGCATGTGTTCAAGGCAGCAGATGGTGGTAGCAGTATTAGCACAGAGCGATGGACGGCGCACAGTGTGGAGTGACCAGGCTGTGTTGACTACAGCTAGACTCTCCCTCCACACCTTGCTCTCTCTCTCTCTATCTCTCTCTCTCTCCCTCTCTACATCTTCTCCCCATCCCCTCGGTGTCAGACGGATGAATGGCTGGCTATCTCTCTCAGTCAGCAGTCACGCCGCTCTTTCATCATCTGTCTCCCTGCTCGTTCTTTCATTCCTCTGTAAGGATGTCAGAGTAGTCTATCACTTCCTCCATCCCTCGGTCCATCCATCCTTCTGTCTGACAGACGACTATCTATCTCCCTTCCACCTCTTTTCTGCCCTCGTCAATCCCCTCATCTCTCTCCCTCCCCTTCTCTGTTTGTGTGTGTTCTCTGTGTGCTTGTGTATGCGCAGTGGTGCGTGTTTGTTTGTGTGTTTTCGCAATACGCTCATGGCTCTTTTGGTGTGTGCTTGGGTGTCTGCATGCGCCAGATCACTATCCTCCCCTCCCCCTGCTGAGTGTGTGTGGTGTGAATCAAGGTCAGGAGGGATCTGTTGGCAGACACCCACCCATCCCATCCATCCCACACCACACCCCCCTTCCTCCAATGCACACACACACACACACACACGCACGCACACATAAGTTTGTGTGTTCTGCCCATCCAGCCATCTAGATGTCCCTGCTCTGCCTGCCTCAGCTCAGTTTAGCTCAGCCTGGCTCGTGGATTAATTACCGGGGAACCCACCGCGTCTCTGACCTCCACCGTTGGTCTAATTGAAATCTAATTGAATTGTGCTTGTCTAGACTAATGAAACCCTGCCACTGAAACCGCCAATCTTTTAGCCATAGCTGTGGGCCGATAGCCACCCTGCAGCATCCATCAGTTTACGTGGATTGAGTGGATGGATGAGAAAACAGAAGAGCACTTGGGCAGATGGGTGGGTCCCTGGTTGGTTTTGTTGGTGAAACAACTTATTAAAACAGACAAACTCCATATGTTTGATGACTTTAAGTACTTGAGTAAAGATTTCCAGTATTAGTCGTCAAATATTTCTTGTTGTGAGAGAAATTTTTAGTTAAAATAAAAATAAAATTGAAAGGAAGCTATTTTGGGAATTACAGCTGCCAAAATCCCATAAATGGTGCCATGAAATAGGGATGTACGATTTGCAAAAATAACCTAATTGCAATTATTTTGCCCTATATTGCAATTTTTAGGTTCCCTGCCTTTTGGGTTGTTGATGTCAGTTGCTCGGGGATAGGGGGATAGTGCATTTTTGTTGTTCTTTTTTTGAATAAGTAAAACATTCATGAGGGAGAAATGTAACATTTTTCACAAAAAAAACATGAAAAAGTAGAATATTTTTGATCACTTATTCAGAAAGTGAACTGAGATATTATACAGACTTATTATACAAAGAGTGAATTATTTCAAGCCTTTATTTCTTGAAATGATTATGGACTAAGGACAATGAAATTCGGTGTCTCGGAAACTTAGTGTATTACATAAGATGAATAAAGATGGATATTTCAAACATCAGTGTCAGACCTCTGAAAAGTTTTGCAACTTTCTGACCGTTTTCCAAGTTTTCTCCCAAATTGCACCCACATCACACATTTTTGCTGTTTTTTGACCATTTTTGCCTCCTTGAGCTTATTATTACTGCTACTTCTTGCTATTTTTGCCACTTTTCACTACTCTGATTTTTTCTAGGTAGTTTTCAACAAGTTGTCTCTTTGGTTGAGCAGGGTTGAGTTAAGGGTTGGAGAGCGAAAAAACATCTACTGCAAAAAGTGTCTTTGGTATTCTGACACATTTGGGGTTAAATAAATATTTCACTGTCTGTGATTAGAATATTACAGCAGGTTATCTTGCCATTGAATCTAATTTGGGGTTAAATGACTTGCCCCAGCTGCATGACGGTCATTTTAGGTTTAATTTGGTTTAGAGAATGGGTGCCAGGTGATCCATGACTTAAGGTTTGGAGTTTCAGTGGTCCAGCATGTTGGATTGCGTGGTTACACTTCTGTAAACTTCATGCATCATTTGCAGTGTGTGATGGCAGCAGGATGTCCTTGTTTGTGCACCAGCAGCATCAGAGCACAGTTGCAGCAGGAAGAGAGAGAGGGAGGGAGGTAAGGGGATCCAGGCAGGATAGTGTGAACCTCAATACTCCTGTTGCGGCTGATTTTTGACAGGTGAGAAGAAGTGGCTAGGAAGAAGTGTCAGATGACATCTGGCAGTCTGAATCCTCCCCAGGGTATCAGCAGGAGCTGCATGTTGCAGGGTAAACCAGACAATCAAAAACAGGAGAGGAAAAGGAGAAAAATTCAGAGACTATGGCGTCACTTTGCATAGAAATTTGCACAGAAAACCTACATCCAGTGTTTTTTAATGTTGATCTCTCCAACTACAAACATTAGCTACTACAACATCCAGAAACATCAACTGTACCCTTGTCTCTAAAACTTTGTGAGGACCACAGGGGAGGAAGATGGATGTCATACGTGCTTAAACCAGACACAGAGAGACAGTGGGTGGTGGTGGACCCCAGGGAGCTGCTTGTTTTGTTGGGTCTTCTTTTACTTTTAGCAGGTGAAAGACGCTGCCGTGATTCCCCATAAGTTATTCATTTGACGTTTCCTCCCTTCTCAGCTCTTTGTAGGCTGGAATACATTAGCAACCTGGCAGAGTGGAGAGGATGCTAATGTGGAAGAGAGGGAGAGGAAAAGAGAGGAAGAAAGGATGGGGCAGAGGAGGGAAGGAGGCAGAGTCATTAGAGGAGGAGGAGAAGAGAGCGAGAAAGAGAGAGAGAGGACAAGGCTTTATGATGTGTGGGAAGGGGAAGTGACCTTCCTCTCACTTTCATCATGGCTTTTTTCTCCATCGCTTTGCTCCCTGACACGTACAAAAACACACTCACATGAGCACACATGTACACTGCTTGCATGCACAAACACACTCACACACACACACACACACACACATGCGCACACACACAAATGTTGACAACATGCAGGTGCACATGGGGGCCTCTCTTTTCCCACACACACACACACACACACACACACACACACACCTGCACACACATCCCTGTGCCCGTGTTTCATCCTTTCCTTTTCTCATCTTGTGCAGGTCCCCTTGCAGCCTGGCCAGTCTTTTAAGTTCACAGTCCTGGAAACTCTGGACCGAATCAAGGAGGAATTCCAGTTCCTCCAGGCTCAGTATCACAGGTAAATGCAATATTATATAGCAGAAAACGACTAATGCTGTATGTCCACGAGAATAGAAGCCCCATGCATTCAAGGGTGAATTTAACATAGTATTTCTTCATATTAAACTCATCATAAATGTTTCACGTTTGCTGTAATCCATATATTTTCCAAGAAGTAACAGCTCTCGCTCTGATAAAAACTATACAGAGCAGCTCATCTCAAGGATAAAGTCAATGCAGAAAAGACATGGATGTGTGAACAACATTTCTTTTGTCTTGCATCACAGTAGACAAACACATTTCAGCACAGGGCCTTCTTCAGGTTTTTTTTGTACTTAATAAATAAATCCCATTTAATTAATAACACAAGAACAGAGTCTCAGCACAGCTGAAATTTTTGTCTAGCTATTCAGGAGCTGATCAACTCACTCATTGAATACATCAAACCATGGCGGCCAATGAGAAGTTGCAACTGAGTTAACTTCCATGGCCCAACAATAGGACTGTGATAAGCACTACTAAGCATCAAACATGAATGGCACCCATGATATGACATTTTTTTCTGTTAGTTCTCCCATTTTAAAAAAGCTGAAATCATCTCAAAGTCAAATTTGTGTTTCTGTGTTGTGGATCCAAGCCAAGACCTTGACTTCTTCGGGATATCACATCCATTGTGATTTTATTCAGTCCCATAGACCTTGAAAAAGAGTTTGTTGTTGTTGTTACCTGCTTATTTGCTATTCAGTGGATTGTCTTATGTATGCTTGGCAACTTTTAAGTCCTTGGGTTGGGCACTGACAAACTTAAACATCTATGTGAGATGCATGTTTTTGATTAAATGTTACCTTTTGGTTTTTGACTACTTTTGAAACTTGGACCAATAATCTACAACAACCCCAATTCCAAAGTGCTGGGACGTTATGTAAAACGTAAATAGAAACACAAGACACTGATTTCTAAATCCTTTGACTTCAGGCATGTATGGTATGGTATACGTGATAAAGGATGGTCATGCTTACATATATACAGAGAGATACACTAACTGCATGTTAAAGCATCTCACATCTTGCCCATAGCTCAGTAGGCAGACGAAACAGCCTGCTGAGTTACAGCAGCATCACTTCATTACCAGGCATTGGACAAGTAAAACACACACAGAATGCAAGCATTGTTAGCTATTTATTAAACATGATACACACACTGTTAAATACACTGGCCAAATTTCTGCCTATTACCAGCCTGTCTTGAGAGCTATTAGGAAACAATCTCATTTATAACAGTGACAGCTCAACCTATTGTAAGTGCTGGTCTGGTGTGTTAGCTGGTAAACTCGGTGACTCATCCAGCTCAGCCGGACATTGAAGGCAAGGTCATAAAAAAGCATGTAAATAATGTCAGTAAGACACTGTATTGAAAAATATTGATTCTGTATCCCTCCCATCACCTTTTCAAAGAACATAGGAACTTAACAGGACAAAATGCCTCAATTTTTACTTCAGGTTTGGGCCTATTTAAATAACTAGACTTACTCCCACACATGGGGATGTGATGAATTGTGACACACCCAGTGTTCAGCTGCTACCATGAAGGTGATATCTTAAAGTGTCACTCTCAGCAGTAATAGGTAGCTTGACTGTGTGGCTATGAACACATTTTTTGGTTTTCCTCATGCAGCCTTAAACTTAGTTTGACCTCAGCAAAATCCAAGTGCTGTGGAAATTATAATTCATTTCAGTCAGATGCAAATACACCATTTAATCCAGGGCTGTGTGTCCTTTTTCGTCCTTGTGCAGCCTGAAGCTGGAGTGTGAGAAGCTGGCGAGTGAGAAGACTGAGATGCAGAGGCACTACATCATGGTGAGTTCAATTAGATATTTACATACCACAGCTGTACAATCAGGAAATCTGAGAAGAGTTTCTTTTTAAGAGTAACAATCAGGGGGAATTCATCTCTGACACTCAGTGACCTCATTTTCTCATTTCATCAGCCTTTTCAGGCCACGACTGAGACATTTCACATTGAAAAAACCTGCAATCAGTTTACATTTTAATCATATTGAAGTACATCCAGTGTCCATTATATCCCATCATTTAATGAAAATCACCCATACCTTAATAAAATCTTTTTGATTTTTTACTCATTACACTCCAATACTGCTGCAAACTTTCACAGGTTGCCCAAATCATGACTAGATCTGATATATTTTTTCTGTGTATATATTTCACTCCCATACCTTACTGTAAAAATCACTTCTCTCTTTCAGATATCCCCCCTCTTTTTCCCTCCAACCTCAGTCTTTCTATCTCACTCAGTCTGTTTCTCTGTCTCCTCTTCATCTCTCTGTTGTCTCTCGTGCGCTAACAGCCTGAGCTCCCTCTGTGTCGGTGTGTCTGTGTGACTAAAGGCTCACATGTATCGTAAGCCTTCGTCTGTGGTACAAAACCCACACAGAGCCGACCAGAATACGATATGCACCATCTGCTAAGCTGCTCGCATTTCATAAACCTGGGAGAGCGGGCAGGATCAGGGCCGTAAGCTAGATAGACACACAGATGGATAGACAGGGAAAGAGAAAGGGAGAGAAAGAGAGGGAAAGGAGAGAAAGACACAGACTGTCAAATGGACAGAGTAAGAGAGGAAAGCAAAGAAGCACACAGGGAGATAGACAAATGGATATAGAAGCATGCAGAAAGACACACAGGAGACAAACAGATAAAAACACACACAAAAAAAGCACCAGCAGTACAGCGCATACACATTCAGTACTTTTTCACATTAACACACATTCTTCTGTTCTCATGAGGGGCTTTAATATTAGACTTGTGATTCTCATACCTCAGCTTATACCATCTCTAACTGATCCTTTCAATGTGAGCTCTTTAAAATTACTTCTCCAAAAGTTATGTGTAAGTGGTAACTGCTCCACATGGGGTACTCTGTAAGTTTCACTGACATAGGGATAGTATGGACGACTAAGACTCACTATCATTTGGAGAAACAAATGAAGCATTTTTCACCTGCAAGTTGTAATCTAATAAAAAATCTTTGGTTGTCATCATTCAAAGATTAGATTTTTTCACTATAATTTTACTACTCTGGTCCACTTGGCATCAGTTGGTCTGAAAGTGGCCCTGTTGTTTCATATTTTACACATTTTGAATCTAGCTGTCCATTGTAGCTATAACATGCCATATCAAAATTAAACACCTTATTTGCCAAGGAACAAAAATGTATGAGGGACCCACTCTATCTTCTAGGCCCCCACTCAAATTACCACGCTCCTTTTTTTGGACACACTACAATGAAAAACTGTCGACATCACAGGGTTGACATTGTGCTGCCTCAGTGTTAGGTTACACAAAGTGAGGCTGAGTTGTAAGGTCGGCATCTTTTGACTAACACGGTCTTGCTGTAAACACTGACAAAGGGAGATTAGTAACATTATGTGGTGCTTTACTACCACCAGCTGAACTGAAGTGAAACGGAGAGTAGATGCAGGACATGAAATGAAGTTTTGTCAGGAAGATAAACGGAACGAAATGGGGAAGGGAAGAGGAGATTTTTGCTTTCTGTGTGTGCACAACTTGTTGACTAATTTCAGTGTCTATTTGACAAAAATGGCAAAAAAAAAATCCCTTTTAGATGATGACAGTTATTGTATTTGGGGGTTGAACTTACATGAAATATTTGAAATATAGTCTGAAACAGCTTGATGACAAGCAAATTGCATAACATTTCTAAGCCAATAACTTGTTGAGGTTCTTTTGAGATCTTGAGTTACTCAAACAGATTCATAACAGGTCCTTAAAAAACACACTTGTCAAACTGATCTCATTTCATTAAAAATATCCTTGATATGTTTTTCTAAGTGGTCAAAAAGAACAAGAAGAAACTTGCAAACAAATATGATCCAGTGCAGAACACCCACAAAGAAATTGCTCCAGAGAAACCACAGACTTTAAAACACCCACTGCCTTATCGCAGACACTCCCCAGCTTTAGCTGTGGTTTCACAGAATTACTGTGTGGAGCAAACAGCACAGACAAACATCCACCTTCTCCACTGTAAATCCTTGCCTCCTAGTCTTACACAATGGGAGTGGTGGCATGCCAGCATAGATGTAGTTCCCTTTCTAAGACAAGGGCAGTGCATGACATTTAATCGAACTTTGCGCATATTAAATGTCACGCCTTTGTGACCACTGAGAGATCCCAAACAGAGAGAGAAAGAACACAAACACAAGAGTATCATCTGCTATATGTCTGAGTTCAACACTCGACCACAGCAGGTTCAGGAAGCTGTTAATGCATAAAACATATTCATATACGTGGGTTAGCAGAGGGTTGGCTCTCCAGGCTGTAGTATTTGAACTGGGGCTTCTTGTGCTGGTGAACAGAGTGCCATGCTACTTCATAGACATGGCTGCGAAATGAGAGGGAAGGAAAGAGGGATGGAAAATGAGAGGGAGGGGAGTGAAAGAGAGGCTCAAAGGGAAAGATAGCTTGAGAGAGAAAAAGGCTCAGAGAGTGTCAGACTAAAAAAAAATAAAATCAGGGAGCTGTGGAGGGAGGGAGGGAGGGAGGAAGGGAAGGATACAAACGGAGGCAGAGATAAAGAGAATAAAAGAGGAGAGGGAGAGAGTGATTGAGGCAGGAGAGAGATACAGAGGGAACTAGAGAATGAAAAAATGAGATGAAATGAGAGCGATACCAAGGGACAGAATTGCAGAGAGGAGAGATGGAGGATGAAAAAAAGCTGGGAAGGGATGAAGTGAAGAGAGAGAGAGGTAGAGGAAAGAGAGTACCCAACACAGATAGCAAGAGAAGGAGATAGTGATGTGTTTGTGTGGGGGGGCGTGAAATGAAAGAAAGAGAGATAGAGAGGGAAAGAGAGAGAGAGGGTGCACGCACAGACACGTAAATAATGTGAAGCAACAACGGACTCGCTGCGCCCACAGAGGAGATAACCCAGAAGGCTATATTTAGCTCGTTAGGCCTGTCATCCACACTGAGGCCTGTTTCCACAGGCTGGGGCTCTGCTCACCACACTGCACTGCTCCTGCCTTTACTATTCATCACGTTTAAGCTCTTTAAATACTCGAGTGAGGGGTTGGAAAATACAAAGATGGTTATACAGGGTGATGCATGCAGAGTTCTTAGTAAGCTTATGCACTTTAACACCCAAGAAGATGTGAAGACGTGAGGGAACGCAGGGCAGATTTTAGTGATTATTTGGTAAGAATAAGATGTAGAAAGAACTGAAGAATATCAGTTTATAATTATGTTTATGGCAGAGACAACTGGCCAAATAAGTAAATGAGCCGTGGTTTCAACTTGTGACTAGCAACTTTTTTCTCACTTACAAGTAGTTGGTTTATTTGAACAATTTCCCCAACGTCAAGAGATGAACTTATAAAGGAAAGTCTAAGACTTTCCAGTCTTCCAGCACGTCATTGATTGGTCTTGGAGAAAGTGAAAACATCTTGAAAGAAGACATGTTTCTGGACTGGTTTGGTATATGTGGTTCATGTTAAGCCTAAAAAGATATTTTCTACGAAAAATAAGACATTAGCACTTGATAGTTTTTTGGGTTTTTTTGCAGTGAGGCTACTTACCCACTGAAAGCTCATGTCTGTCAATGAGTCAAATATGATGTGCATCTGTGCAAATGCTACATGCCTGATTACACAACAAACCAACTTTGTCAGCAAACTTAACCCTGTGGATTTGTCTTACAAAATCTCTCTCTACTTTTGAGCCAGACATCAGCAAAAAAATTCCAGATAACTATTTCATGCAACATTCCAAAAAGAAAAGTAACACGTCAAATTTCCTTCTCTCTTTTGACGACTTGATGCATTTGGCACCAACTTTGTCTTTCAGTGTTGATGATGTATATACAAAACTGTTGTCTGATCATGAGAGATTTCTATTTCATAATTTGCATACGGTCCCAACATATGTATTGCTAATAAAACACATTTTCTTTTCTTATGAGAGCCACTTAAAGTCAAAACACTAAAAATCTTATGGACTTACACCAAAGCTGTTGCACAGGCTGTAAGATGTATGTTTTTATGAATTCATATTTAAGAGGAGACTAACATTTTAAGATAGTGAAAGGTCAGTTGGGATTCTCTCCAGCCAGTCCCTCCAGCTATTCTGTGTAATACAGGTTTCAGATTTATCTTTAGTGTGATCTTTGTATGTATTTGTATGGATGTAGACTCATGCTATACATATTTCCTCAAGTGTGAAGAACAACTGGAAATGTGGTACATTTGTAGTAACTACAAACACACAAACATCCAGTCACACACACACACACACACACACACCAAGAGTGTCTGTAGGCGTCTTGCTTTTCTCCACCCGTTGTATTTATAATTCATGGCTCTCAGATTTCACTGCTCTCCTGGAATTCTTCTGTGTATTTTTAAATAAGGTTGCATTGTAGCCTGGGCTAATCAGGGGGCGCAGAAGTGTTGGTCGCATTCTTACACAAAGTGCAAGAAAAACTCTCGCCTGGAGAGCTGTGCACCCCCAGTGGACTGAGGGGAGAATCTTGCAAAGCGCAGATTACACAAGCATGTGTAATCAAGCGAGAGTCTCAGTGAAAGAAGAGTCTTGCATCATGAAGAAACCCCAAAAGTCAACATTTGAATCCAAGTAAACCTTGTGTCATGCTTGCCTTTCTCCGTTTCCTCATAGATGTTGTGGGCTGTTTCACTCTTTTTGGCCTCACATGTGGACAGAAACTGCATTCTCTGTACAATACGAGAACAATACAATTGGAATAAGATAGGATATGATAGCTAGATGATATATAGTATGATATAATTGGATAGGATATTATTTATTCAGATATAAAACTTAAATGTGCGTTACCTTAGAGCAGTTTTTCCCAATTTCTTTCACCCTACTGTCATGCTTGTTGATATGTTTATTAGTGAAAAGGTGGAAAATTTCACTGTCAGTTTTTAGGTTTACAGAATCATCTTGTATCAAACCCTGTAATCAATATTGTAAGATAGACAGTTTAATGTGAATGAATAGCTGCAGACTGATCCTGATCATGACTCTGAATGGTATAAAAAATGCCTTACATAAGTAAGAAATGGAAGAAACATCAGCAGACATGTTTGTTGCCTGATAATCAGAATAAATCACTGTTTTGCTTCATTTCAAATTCCCTCACAAATTAAAGCTGTGGACTTTGATTCAAAGTCTGTAAATCAATCTGAACTTTCAGAGTGTAATTCAAGTGATCAGCAGATGAAGAATGTAAAGAATGATGCTCAGTTTACAAGTTATATGTTACATGTCAATTCACATTTGGACTTTTTACTCTGTAATTTACATGAACAGTAATGTCCATGAAAAAAAACAGCTTTAAAGGGTGGCTTAACTAGCTTAAGTGACAGTAGAGTCACAAATCCACAGTTTTGCTTTGTTGCTTTGTTTTGTTGATTTGCATGGAAATTCAGATTCTCTCATAAACCTTGTTTTAAGGGTTCTCACGTTAAATGAAGACCAATTAGTCCCAGGTAAACAATAAGGGCTTTAAAAGACACCTTTTCAATGGTCAATATAATCTTAATCCTTAATCTTGGATTTTGCAATAATGCATCATTGGATTGTATCATGGCTTCAGTGTTTTGTCTCATGATGACCATACGGTCAGTGTTGAGGGTGGTGTGTGTGTGTGTGTGTGTGTGTGTGTGTGTGTGTGTTGTGTGTGTGGTCTGTTCAGTACATCCCCTCAAGCAGAGATGAAGAGTGTGTGTGTGTGTGTGTGTGTGTGTGTGGATTAATGCGGTGCTCTCAGCCTCTTACTCTGCTCCCAGCTCATCCGTCTGATTCAGGCTGACACACTGTATTCTCCTCAGCAACATTACAGTCACAGACTGCTGGAAAGGAGGGAGGGTCATAGCGGAAAGGAACGGGAAGAAAAAGAAGAAGGAGAATGGAGGTAATAAGGGAAGTGGAGACAGAGATGAGGGCAGTGTGAGAGACAGGGAGGAAGAGAGGGAGCAAAACCAAGACATGAAAGAGAAAAATTAGAGATGGAGAGGAAAAGAGAGAGCACAGTGGAAGATTATGAAGAAAAAGAACAAGGACATGGGAAAAGAGAGGGGAAAAGAAGGGTGGAAAAAACATCAAATATGAAAAAAGGTGCAATTTTTGTGTACAGTACTTGAAGGAGAGGGTTAAGAGTTTGATGAGATGAGATGAAGAGAAAGTCGACAACAGAAAAGAAGAAGAAATGACACCAATGATGGATGGCATGGAGGCAGAGGGCAGAATCTGAGCAGGGACTGCGAAAGAACTAAACTTTGCTGGGAGTAGTCTTGGGGGATTTAAGTGGGGCCAGATGTAGGGAAGGATTGAGACTGTTTTAAGAGTCTTAAACCTGTCTGAACTGTCTGTGGTAGGGGGGAGTGAACAGGATGGGCGCGTTAGCAAAGATGGATCGTCCTCTTGGTGCTCACTGTACACATGTTTATATAGATACAAACACCCTCAGATTCAAGGTCAGTGCCATCCCCAGGTTTCTCCGGCTCTCTGATGAAACACACTGCAAGAGAAGCAGCGGCGAGGCTGAATGTCTGCCGTGACTGATTTAGTCATCACCCGCTGACAGGACACAATGGAGAAGTCAGAGCCTGCTAAACTAACCTCTGATGTGGGTTAGCGCAGTGTGCTAATAAATGTTTTAACATCTACCGTATTTGTGTGTGTGTGTGTGTGTGTGTGTGTGTGTGGGCGGGCAGATGAAAGAGACAAGCTCACCCTAGAGACACCGACGAACAATGCTTTTGTTAAGGTTTTCTAACGCGCATCCACACCCCCGCACTCACAAATAATGCATGCAGGAGTAAACACAAGCTGCTTGCACACACTTGTAAGCGACTAACACACACACACACACACACACACACACACACACACACACACACACACACACACACACACACACACACACACACACACACACACACACACACACACACACACACACACACACACATTCTCTATAAGCACTTGCTGTAAAGCCACACATGCACAAGAACAGTTTTGCACTCACATACAAGAATGTCCCATTTAGATATATCACCTTGGATTAGACTCACTTCCTAAAGCTCATTTTTAAAGTTTGCCAGTGTTTTTTGCAGAATGTATAGAAGGGACAGAGAGACAGAGAGAGAGAAAAAGAGAGAGAGCAACCCCTCCCAGAAGAACAGATGATTGGAAAGGGGAGGGAAACACCAGAGCAGAAAAAGACTGAGACATAGCGAGAGGAGAAAGCAGCTCATTGATAGAAATGCTGGACCGCTTCTGGTTTGTCATGCCTGGATGATGTCAGTGCCTTGTGTTTGTTATTAGCTGAAGAGTAACGTTAGAATGAATGATGTTCAGAGGAGTGGAAAGATACAGTACATCCAGTTAAACGCTGCACCTCTTCTATCTTCAGTAACCTGACTGCTGAGCCAACAACAAGCTTAAAAACAAGTAAAAGAGTTTGGAGCTCCAGAGATTTTACTCCATCATTTACGCTTACATACACACCTTTCTCTCCAGTAGTTCAAGCATTTAAGTCCGTCATAGAGTAAAGCCAACAAAACCTGTAGGTTCTGCAATAAATGGCCAAAGAAGTTACAAGAACGGGGCAAGTTCTTTTCACTTAAACAGTTCATTCAGACATGTACATAAAGCAGTTGGTACTGTAGGCTTGTCAGTTTTCTGAAAAGTCATCCTATTGCAGTATGCAATTGGCAATATAACAACACCTTTAAAACCCATCAATTTTGGCACCTAGCATAATTTTAGCAAAAGATGCAGTCCACATTAACATCAACGTTGTCATTTAACTGCAAAAAATGAAACGTAAGTAAGTGGTTGTGTCTTATCTTTAGTACAAATTGTCTTATTGTACTTGATATGAGCCACATTCAGCTGACTAGTTCAGAAGTAAGTCTTATTTCAAGTTATTGTAAAGACAGAAATTATGATATTTAACTCATGACTTATTATGATAAATTACTTTCCCAATTAAAAGGTAGCTCATATAACTTGAAAAATCATTCATCTTCAGGAAAGCACAAGCTTCTTTTAGTCATGAACCCACATACCCATGTGCATGTCATCAAATATTGACATTTACCTCATATTTAAGTTGAATTAAAGTACTCTTATGTAAACACTAGAAGCTCTCCTCACACACATAAACTGTTCTTCTTCCATACTTTCTGAGTGAACAGTGTTTTGTGTTTCTTGTGAGTGACATCAGCTTGTTGCCCCCTCACCCCATTATGATTAGCAACACGCACAACACACACACACATAAACACACACATACACACACAAACATCATGTACCTCACAAACACATTCAGCATAACCATCTAACATTATCACAATGTTGAAGTTGAACAGACTATTGTGCATAAGTCTACCAAAATGAATTAAAATACTCACATACTTAACAGAAGTTGATATACGACAGTCCAGACCAGCAGACATAGAGTTTTGTCACTGGAGTGCTATACAGACAACACAAATAGGACAATAGTCACTTCACTGCTGTCTAGCTTACACCCACAGGACAGATGCTGCTACATTTCACTCACATTAGTTTTCCTCTGCCTCTTTAGAGGAAACCCTGACTGGACCAATAAATATATGGTTTGAATTAGTTGCACTGGTAAAAAGTAAAATCCTTGCTCGGCCAGCGTCTTTCTGCTGTGACGCAATGATGTTATAACTGAGCGAGTAGCTTCTGGCCTTTGGCAACCATTCTGCATTGTTCTCAGCTTATGTCACTTATGGTATCAGTGTCCAAAGATCTATGATTGTAGAGCTGCTTTCAGCCTAAAAAACACTGTTTTGAATGACCACATAAACACTTTTGAGCTGTCCTAAAGGTGAAGCTCTTTTTCTACTTACCGCAAGGAAGCAAGTGTGGGGGGGAAACGATGCCGCAGAGACCAATAAACCATCACAATTCAATATTGTTATCAGCGGTAGTTCTGCACTTCTCTTGTGGCATCACAATGAGGGGCACTGAGGCATGAAGAGGTGAATAACCTCCTGCTACTGGGGAGGTGATTTGAAAAAAAATTAGCTTTCACTGCCCAAACATGTAAGAGTATTTAATCTGTGCTCATGGCCTTTATGAGACTTAAGGCCTACAGTGTCAAACAAAGGATAGTTTCAAAGTTCATTTTCATGATAAACACATTCTTCCATTGTGTTACTGTATGTT
Organism: Thalassoma bifasciatum; assembly: GCA_008086565.1. NCBI lineage: Eukaryota > Metazoa > Chordata > Actinopteri > Labriformes > Labridae > Thalassoma > Thalassoma bifasciatum. The sequence goes on along the minus strand of RPOG01000166.1, from coordinate 181,011 downwards.
TAAGTTATCTTCTACCCCCGCAACCCTGGTGATGTGGTAGACAGAAAGCCCCTATATTGTTTCTATAACCCACTCCCCTGATAAAACAGTGTCCAAAATATTCATCGCAACAAAAACCCACTGAAAACACAGGAGAGGAAAATCTATAAATTCACACTTACGACTCAACCCTCAACCTGGCTCTGTTGAAAATAGCAGGTAGACGCCTCTGGAATTTGTTGCGTCTGGAAGTTGCTCAGTATGGAAACATGAGCATTGATGAGAGTGGGCACAGAGCTGACCTAGAATAGTAAATAAATTATAAACATTAATGTACCAATCACGGACATGTTTCTTTATTCACTGCCACAATACTAGACATCAACAGGGCGAGAAGCAACATAATCAACCCAGACTTACACGAGTCTGCCAGGTTGTCATATCTTGAAAACCAAAAGCAAACTATGATATCATAACACATGAGCAATACTGAAATCAACACAGCTGTGTTTTAAAAATGAAAGGAGAACTGGCACATACTAAAACAAGCTATGAGTCAGTGAGCAAATTAAGACTTATTATATCACTATTCCCCTCAGCACTGCGGCGTGTTAGATCTGGCTAAAATAACTCCTATTTGTTTCCTGAAACTTATTTTTCTCTCAGATTTATTTATTTGCTATATCTGACAGAGCTACATGTTGTTATATTAGCTCTATTCCAAACAGTAAAACAAAGAAAATTAATATAAAAACATGATTCATAGCAACGAGAGCCCATAATTTACATCCATTCAGTACACAGTCTAAAGGCTCTGGTGTTTGTCTGACCTTGTATCTGTCGACGTATGATGTTGGTAAGGCACCATCACTTACTGTTATTGATATTTTTCTTATAAACAATCAGACTTGTGTCTGGCTGATCTTTTTTCCTTGATTTATTCAAAGAGCTCCATGTACAAACAAACCATTTTACAGGCAGATTAAGTTTTTATGAAAAATTTTGCACTCTGTGTTTGTCTCCTAAAATCTGCATCCTCTCCTATTTGACACCTTTCAGACCGCCAAAAAGCAACACCCTCTTATTATTATCACATCCTCTCAACTGAAACCACTGCATGGATAACAAGGTTACAAAACTGAGAAGCTGCAGGTCCAGGCTGAATTAGTGATATTTGCAACAATTTTGTTGATTAACTTTTCTGTAACAAGGATGTTATAATTCCTTTTTGCACATTTTCAGAGTTTAAAATACAAATCATTGGTTCCGACTTCCAACCCAAAGTATTTTCAATACTAATAAAGCAATTTTAAAGGGGAAAAGGAAAAGAACACATTGTATTTGTCATTTCATACACACTGATCTATGTTTTAATTGCTGTTTTGGGTGCGGAAAGCCTTTACTTGGTTGAGCAAGCTCATTTTTCATAAACTTAACCTTCAAAGTAGAATACAGCTATTGGAAATATGCAGAGCTGTGAAAAGTGTTTTTTTTTGTCAAATGTTTTCAAAAAGGAAATAAATGATTAATAAACTAATTAATATATTAATATACAAATTGTTAAAACACTAGGGATGATATCCACTGGTATCAGGTATGAAGTATGAGGTTTCTGTCTTAGTTATGTCCGATGCTGACTCAAAAAGTAGGAGAGCATTTTGTTGACAAAGAGCCAACCCAAAGGTCAGATCTTATAAACTCACCTCTATGCTCTTCTGTGTTTACAACAACCATGTGCATGTATTACACCACCAACACTGGTATATTTGTGTATTTGTGCAAGGCTAAGCTGCTTCTTTTGCCAACAACTTTGACAGCTACTCAGAATATGAGCAAGTTTAATTCATCCCACAAGATTGTCAAGCTCATCTTAATAATAATGAAAAACAGTGTCAAATTGATATCGGTATTGGATCAGTGCAGTATCTGTATTTACCCATACCAAAGCAAAGCTACGATTATTGGTGTCAGGATTGTTGCATTCCTGAAAGGCACTTATCAAAGTAGTGGGACTTGATTTAACTATGCAAGACATTTGTTTTTCTCTCAATAATATTTTATCTTTTCTATTTTTTTTTCATTAAGTTCTGACTTTATTCCAGCTTTAGGACGAATCACTTAATTTTCAATGGCTGTGAAATGCATTGTCACGAACAGCATTTTTTTCATTTAAACAACTTCAATAAAACTTTTCCATCGAGTCCACGACTCTGAAAAATGCACAATGGCAACATCAAAGCCGCTCAACCTTCACTGCTGGTATGGAGCGTCAAACCGTTACTGCTTCCCTTCATAATGTTGTTCTGGCTGTACGTTGTCAGTCACTTCATTACAGCAGATCTCTGGCTGCTGAAGTGTGCTCTGATGTTACTTACAAGGCTGTAGGGCTGTGGTTGCTGCACTTTGCTGTTAGTTTAGTGGATGAAAAGTGGGATTTCAAATGAAAAGAGAGAAGAAAGACTGAAAGAGTATCGAGTGAAAAGGGAAGAGGTATGAAATGATGGAGAGGTGAAAAGGCTGATGGGAGAGATGGATAGAGGACTAATAAGGAAAGGAAGACAGGAATGGAGTTAAAGATGGAGGAGAAGAGAGGTGTAAGGATGAAGAGGTGATGAGACAAGCCGATGAGAGATGGAGGGAAGGAGGAAGAACAAATAGAGATATCACGTGTCTTTCATGTTGAGAGGGCTGCTAGAGAGGCTGACATGGAAACACAAAGAACCAGTGACAGCTCATATGTTCATGTTTCAGGTGTGTACATACTTCTGTGAAGTGTCTGTGTTTTTCTACTTATGAAAGAGACTGTACTGTGAATGTGTATGTTTTCCAGAGCATAAAAAACACTTTTATGTCCGTCCTTGAGAGGAAAAGTAAGGTCGAAGAGCAAAATACTCAGTGAATGTGAGCTCAGGACAGGAGGAGAAAAAGAAGGAAATAAAGATACAGCTCTTGACAAGGACAAGAGAGAAAGATCATGAGAGGAAGAGTAAAAGAGAGCAAATGAATAGCATGAGTGGACCAGGAAGGAAAGGATGAGACAGAGAGAGAGGGAGCATAAAAAAAGAGGGAGAATAATAAAGGAGACAGATGATTGATAGAAATGACTGTAGGAAAGAATGAGAGCGTAGAAAAGAGGCATGAGTGTGCTGTGAAAGACGGGCGACATGATACAGCAGCTGGACATAAACAAGATGAGATAAAAGAGGAAGAAATAAAATATTGGAGAAATGAAAGTGAAGAAAGACTGAACAGAAGTAAAAGGACAATACAGTTTTGCATAGTTAGAAATATGATGAACTTGACCGACAGGATAGGACACTGTTACTGTTGGTTAGGAGGTTAAAAAGTCACCTTAACTGCATCTCTTGGCGTCCTGTTACATGGAGTAACCAAATGTCCTCTTTTGCCTGGACATGTCCATCTTTTTGGTGATAAAATTATGTCCAGGGGGATTTCAAACATCTCTACCAAATGTCTGGTTTTCTGACTCTAAGTCAAAATTTTGAGATAAAAAGTCAAAACTATGAGGAAAAAATATGAAACTTTGCTTCTTTATCTCAAAACTTGACTTTATATCTGTAAAAAAGTAAATCTCAACAAAGCCCAGTTTTTACTTTTCTATATTTTTAACCAGCGGAAATGGGCTTTTATACATTTTTATTATTTTACATTCATTACTTTAAACAGAAAAGGAGTGCTTTAAATAAATGAATGGATTATGAAGCTACTTTTTCATCCTTGAGCATCTTTTGGTATTGTCTCCAAGAGGCTGAATAGGGGGTCCTCTATTTTGGTTCTTTTAGAATATGTTCACTCTGTTAGATCATCTAATAGAAAATATTTTCAAGTGGTACAATACAGCAGTTCTTTTTCTAGTAGACAAGTCAGGAATCTTCCTTTGCATTGCGTGAGTCCAAATGCAAGTCCAAGTCTGAGTCATCAGCGCTTTGGCCTAAGATGAGTTATGATGTCAAATGCATGGCTTTGTGTTGCCTCCCACTTCAGCCCACATTGCACGAAGCCTCTAAGGGTTTGGACATAAAGCAGTTAAGATGTTAAAACTACGACTTCAGGAAGGTGATGGTCATGGTGTTAAGGAGTCTGATTAGGTCTCCCACATCAGAGCGACATGTTAAGTGATTACATCATCAGCGTAGTCTTCTCAGACATTTGCATATATATCCCAGCAGCTCTGTCTGATATTTTTTCCTGACAAACAAATGAGATGATTAACACTTAAGCAGCATTAACTGACTCTCAAAATGAAAATCAGAGTACCCCATTCATAGAGCTCATTTTGATTTATATAAATGACAATGAGGTGCAAAGAAACTATCTTTTAGCATTAAAACCCATAATTAAAGTCAGCCTGTTCAAGGATATTAAATATGTACATTAAGCAATTCACAGATTGTCACTGAAGCAGCGCAATGCGCAGGGTCACGTTACATCCTCAGGGAGGAATAGTGAAACAACAAATAAATAGTGTGCTGAAAAAATTTGATTATCTTTTCTTTTCTAGCTTTCCCCCCCAAATGAATGTCTTTCATCATAGTTGTGTTGTTTAAGAATAATGTTGCACGTTTGTTGCATTTTTTACCATGCAATGTAGTCTATGTGGGAGCCATTTGTTTTCTTATTCATATCACAATTATAACTCTCAATGTTTGAACCTAATACAACGTAACATGTCAGTGCTGTACTAAATCATCTACAGGAGAAAAGGCAGACTTGAATTCAGTTAGCAGACAAAGATAGCCAGTGAGTCAAATGAGATAGGAACAGAGAGATAGACCGAAATGGAGAGTGGGGGAACATCTGACAGCTGGAAAAAGAAGGAGAGAAATAACTAGAAGGAGGAGTGATAGAAGCGACAGACTGACAGCCTCTAAAAGATAGAGATAGTCCAGAGAGGGAGAGGGGCTGAACGAGGCGGGGAATAAATGAAAAAGAGAGGGGAAAGCGATGGAGTGAAATGAGCGAGAGAATACAGAGAGGAAGAGAGAGGGAGCAGTGTCTCGCTCTCATCAGTCAGAGCGTTGCTCATCTGGCGGCAGACGCTGTCTTTGTCACCGTGACAGATCCTTGCTGTCTGTGCGCCACTCACCACCAACACCATTACAGCACATTACTGATGTACACACACAGGCAAACAAACACAGAGGAGGGGGAACAACACATTAAGTAAGCACTCACACACACACATGCAGAAGTGCTTGCGCAAGGTTTTCAGCAAACACAAACACACACACACACACAGGCATGCACCTAGAGGTGTATTAACTCTGTGTTTGCAAACCAAAAGATACAAATATTACAACAGATGTCAGAGGGGAGAGTAACACGTTTTATTGAAATTTCATGATCAAATGCTTGAGGTTTGTTGTTTGCGTTTAGTATTATTAGGTCTTTGTTTTCAAGACAAAAACACACCTTTTAACAAGTGTTTAAAAATTGTCCTTCACTAATGCTTTCAGTTCATTCGTTCTGTGACTTAATGTTCAAAATATGAATATTTTGATGTAACAATATGAAAAGGGAATTAAAATATAACATTAAATAGTGTTAACAGACTTATATAAAGAAGCCTGGGTATGTTTCATTGGCTAAGAGCATACACAGACGTTTAAACCATGAACCTGTCAGTCAGCAGGAAGGCTAATCTGTACAGACGGTATTTACACCTGTTTAAAGTCTGATCACAATGCGAGCTCGGCCAACTCCAGATGTGTTCAGGCATACTGATAGCATTCGGATTGCAGAGAGTCCTGCATGCAATTTCGTCCTACATTACCATCTGTTTCCTTGTGCATCCACAGAGTGTCATTATTTTGATGGCCACCATACAGAGTCCCCCCACTCCCAACCCCCGACTCCACACACACACGCACACTTTCCAGTCTTTTCTCTCTTTCTTGCTTTCATTAAAACCACACTGACTAACAGCAACATATGTAGCAATACTGAGCAACAGATGTTCAATGGGAGATATTGTGTAAGACTGAATGCCAATGTGTGTATGTGTATGTGTGTATACAATGCTAACAAAGCTGTGTCACTTGTGTTTGTCTCCTCAGTACTATGAGATGTCCTATGGTCTCAACATTGAGATGCACAAACAGGTAAGAAACTCTTGTATCTGTATTTCAATGACTGATTTTAGTGTCCACACAACTCTGTCTGTGTAGAAGTTTCTTTTATTGTTTGGGAGATGGAGGTGAATGTGTTACCGTACACTGCCAAACATTCAATGGGAGTCTCAGTCTGTGTGGTTGGGTTTGTACTATATTCCTTTACCACCACTTAAAAACTTTTGTCTTACCTTAGGACATCCATTTTTGTAAATAAGAAAGTTATCATAAAGACATTGCGATGTCAGGTGGAACATCACTGCAGGATATTACTTATAAATTTCAGTTTGTTAGCATTATGTGGGAGAAGACTAACTTTACTTTCTCATGCAAAATACGAATGTATTGCATTTATCATCTAATACATGTAACACAATCACCCTATAACTGGTGCCAGATGTAAATATCTTGATTCAAAATTCTTAGCGTTCCTAGGGGGGCGTGTTGTGTTCCTTTAATGGGATGCCATGATGTGACACTAACTGATGATCTTGCAGGCTATCCTTTATTGCACACTTGCTGCATCATGGTGTTATTGGCATCAAATGCAGCATATTGAACATCATATTGTACTGTATGTTGATTTTAAATCTTGCAGCCTGATCTACCAAGATCACACATAACAAGCGCTGAATTAGATGCCTTGCCTGCATAACTGGGGCCCTGGCGTGTAGAATTTTATTGGACTTTTATCACTTGGATATCATGAAAACAACTTGCTTTGTGAATTAGACTTGGAAATAGAGCTGATAACACAACCCAGTCTTAGTGAACCCTTTGCAGTGTTTTCCATCTGACTTCAGTTTGATCCTCGGTCACATGACTTTTTTGCCACTACAATTTTAAAATTGAAATCTGGCACTATAATTTCCCTTTGAAGTGATGAAGTTACAGATAACTTTATGTCATCTTGTCTCGAATAACCTGAAGTATGTAACGACACACGCTTCAGCTGTGTCTCCATTTTTGTGTTACACTTTATAACTTTTTCTGTATCAAATCAGATTCATTTCTATCAAAGAATTGCAAAGACACAAAGGAGAGAAAACGTGACTTAAATTTGTTAAGAGAGACTAGAATCAGTACTCTTTAGCAGAGGGTATTTTAAATGAGTAGGTTATTAATGAGTCAGCAGGAGCAGTAAATGGTTTCAACATAAAGAAACGCACAGCTGCCCACACTAATGTTATTGAGAGTCACTGCACAACACAGTGCTGCTCCATGCACCTTTATGCATCACATGGAGTAACATACAGACACTGATGCATGACTGTGAGAGTTAAGAATAAATAACAGAGTGCTTTTTTCCACAATAGTTCATCAATGAGTGATATTGCTGTTAGTGAGGGGTGAAACTATCACTGCTGTGAAAATGATGTGCAAATAGAAAACACTGAGACCATTTTGCTGGCTGACACAGGTAGAAATGGCCAATGTTTGTTTTACTTAACTATGAGTAAGAGAACAGTTTACCTGACCCAATTGTCAACATGATTTAGTGGTAATTCAAAGCATGGTACGGTAAGAAGAGGTGTGTAAACTCACCTTCCACTTATTCGAAACCAAACAAAGACAGGAAAACTTTGATAGAAGGTCATTGTGTGTTTTATCATTTCTATTTCTCCCCCCTAAGATATTGAATACAGACATTTCTGATAAACAATGTGCGCTCTGTGGAGCTGATGGCTGCTTGTCAGTTCACACACTTCCTCTAATTCACTGTCTGGGTCACAGGAAAGAGAGACCATCAATTAGCAGGCAGACACATGCATATACACACACGCGCACCCATGCACATACAAACTGAAAACATAAAATCTGTTCCACACTGTAGATGGACATCTGCATATATGGATATACACAATTATATGAAGGCATCCTTAATATTTTGTTACAAACTCCCAGAAAATGGATTCAGAAAAAGTTGACTCTTTGACTTTATGAGTAAAACTGGATCAAATGCCTAAAATGGAAGCCACTACATCTGAATTTTATGACCATTATGTTGTGTCATGTGCACAGTTGCAAAAGATCGTCTATCATGTAGCTTTATCAGGATGGCATTATGGATAAGTTACACTTCAAATCAATTGGCATCCAATCCCCATCAGACCTTTTGTTTTTATGATAATGTGTTACATTGCAGACAGAGCTGCTGTTGCCCTAATTACTATAAAGTGCTAAAACATTGGACCTGATATCTTAACTGTGCTGCAAAATCACATGTGATCCCAAACCTTCATTTCCCACCTTGTTGCTGAATCATTTTCCCTACCCAGCTGCTATTGGTTAAAAGCAACCTTAAATTTTACAAAACTAGAGGTCTCCTTACCTCACCGCACCGGGAAGTAATAACTTGAACCCAAGTTTCATGTCTAGAGAAAGTATCACAAGCAGAGGTAGGGACATTATTTTAATACATGTTTTTAAGACATATGAATGTAAAGAACTGCTTAAATTCTAACCAGCTTCTTATCAGTAGAATAATTATGATTATGAAGCACCTGCCGGCATGGGTGGGACTAATCAATGTTCACCGCAGAAGAGGCAACATCTGCTTATCTGCATAGAGATGAATACCTGTCATTTTCCAGGGTTTTCCATTGCTCATGTGGTTCATATTTTGCTGCACCTTGATTTGAAGATTCAAGTTTAATCAGAATTAAGTTTTTAAAATATGTTTCAGAAATATGCTAGAATAACCTTTCATTTCAGATGATTTTTGGTTTTATTTTTCTTGCATCAGGTTGAATCTATGTCTTGCAGCCAGTTTCAGCTTCTTTTGGTAGGCTGGGTTTTGCATTACATCCAAAGCTGCTTATTACAGTGCATCCTGTTAAAACTCTGCTACATGTTGTTTTGAAACACAAAAACAGAATAAAAAGGCTTAGTGGGACAAGAGCGCAAAAGACAGTATCTGGAAACTTATTTGAGGACTGCTCAGAATGAATGTTTCTCCCTTTACATTCAGATTTATTTTGAGAAATTAGTGCTACTGTATTTCAAAACAGGGGGTGTACACCTATTGACCTGTCAAGGAAGAAATCTTTTATTTTGATTATTATGATTGGTGCCACACGATTAACCCAATTGCAGTCACTATTTGAGAACAAGCTCCTATGTAACTGCACAGAAAGCCACAATTTGCAATTTAAATGGCTAAACATGGTCTGTATGTTAACAAATGGTAAAACCTCTCAGATTTCTAACCTCAGATAAAAAATGTGATAAACACAAATAAAACCTGCTTCTCTTCAATAATGATACTAATTTCTTCCCTACCTTACCAAATAAAATCCACAAAAACTTTCAATTGTAGAGAAAGTAGTAAACTCCATGAACATAAATGCTTGAGAAGTTGTTTGAATTTTTACCTGGGGTAAAGTTGGGTACCGTCTTTCACTCTAACCCACCATGATCTAAATCCATCCGTCCTGCATAAATCCATTTTGTCAAACCGTGCAGTACTAATTAGGATTATACTATTTATTATATAAAAATGACATATAAAAGTTTCATCCATTTGTTTAATGACAAATCATGCAATCTAGCACAGTGGGTGTAGTTACAGAAGCTGCTGCTACACTGAGTAAAAAGAACAAGTTTAGCCTCAGCAAAGGAATGAGAGAGAAAAAATGATGTCAAATTCGTTTTTAACATCAACAGTTCTTTTGAGTTATGTGAAAGGTCTCTATCTGCATGAACATCCATTGAGCCCTTGCACGGAAAATTTGGGAAACTCTGTGGCACTGATTCAAGAACTGTAGCGAGTTTATGGCAGAAAGGTCAGAGCAGTTCACTAAAGTCCCTTAATTTACAGCACTTGTTGAGACACATTTATGTGATGACGACGAGGGTTTAGACAGTTCACAGTGTTTTTGGAACAATATTCTGAGTCTCCACTGCTTTGGAGACATACCTCTGAATGCCCTGTACCATCTGATCTCCACACATATCCACTGACATTGACTCACCATTGTCAGTAACATATGAGTTTTATCTTAGGATGTTACACTAGTGAGCACTCCTAGCTAGATTGCCCAGTGGCTGGAAGAAGACTTGATTATGAAATGGATGGAAGATACCAGAAAAATAAAAACAAGCAACCTATTTTTGGAGTTTTGTTGAGCTAAATGTTGTGCATTTGGTAACAAAAACATAGGTCTAACTTCAGTGTGAAGAAAAAAATAATTAAATCAGAGATAGGAGTGGAACAAGAAGTGACTTAGGGGAGAGAAAAACAGAGAGAGAAGGAAAGAGATGGCTGGCAACAATATGGGCCAGAACTGGCCTGTCAGCTCCTGTCGCCAAAACCAAGAAATGGACTGGGGTGCTGGCTGCACCTCTGAGAGATAGACAGAGAAGGAGGAGGAGAGGGGGATAGGTTTGGAAGATGACAGAGAGAGAGGGCGGGTAAGGGGTGAGAATGACAAGAAGGAAACCAAAGAGCCTCAGTCAGAAGAACAAAGGCAAGGAAAAGGAGAAATAAACAAAAAGTGTGTGAGGAGTAAACTGGGAATATAAGAGAGTACAGGAAGGAAAAAAAATACATGTTTGAACATATGTGAGAGAAAATGATTCAGAGATCTGATAAAGAAAAAAGATTTAACAGGCAAGGTTGTGAGAAAGACGTGAGGCAGATGGTAAAAGAACTTATGGAGAGAAAAATGAAACAGAGTGGAGTAAATTGACAGAAATAGAATAAAAAGGAGGATCGGAGAGAGTGAGATGGAATTTAAAATGAAGAAACTGGTTTAAAAAAATGTATCAAAAGGCGGCAGGGATGGAAGACATAGATAGAGTGAGGAATTTGAGAGAAAAATAGTGGACAAGGATAAAGCACAAAGGAAGAGACTGTAGAGCCGAGGGTCTTTTTGAAAGGAAAGGGGGCGGAAGAGTGAGTGGATAGTTTGAAAAAGTGAGAGCAAGATCATTTAGAAGAGGGGAGGACTTTGAAGATATGAGACTGTAAGCGAGAGAACGACAGAGAGCATGGTATTCAGTGAAAAGAGGAAGACAGATAAAGAAACAGGAAAGAAAAGTGAGAAAAGAGAGCTAACGGAGAAAAAAAAGTACAAGAGCAAGAACTGGAGAGAGAAAAAAGAAGGGAGAGATTAATCGAACGGATGAAAGAGGAGAGGGTAAACAGGAAGGATGAAGCCTTTGGAAGAGACAGATAAAGACCTCAGAGAACAGATGATGGGGGAGAAAAAAAAGATGAAAATTAAAGCCAAGAAAAGGAAAAAAACAGTTGAGGGAAAAGGGGAGGGAAAGGAGGGGGGGCTGTCTGCAGAAAGATGGAGAGAGGGAGAGAGAGGGGGAGAGAGAGACATCAGGGGAGAGAGGGAGCTTTGAGCCGCAGTGAGAAATAATGAATCATGAATAGATTTAACAGTATCTGCTCTTATTTCCTCTCCTCCTACTCTTTCTCCCCCCTCCAGCTTCCTCCTAACATCCTGTCGAGATCACAGCTATTGCCCCCCCCACTCCCCACCCCCCCTTTCTCTCTCTACCTCTCTCTCTTGCTGTCATTATCAGTGGCGAGGCCATCTCATGTCCTGGCATTAATTGAGCTGTAACAGTCAATCCGTACCTCCCTGCTCTTCCTTTTAGCCTCTTTCGCTTCTTATCCCCATCTCTTTCTCTTCTCCGTCTCTATATTTCCTCCTCCCTTGTTATCTTCACCCACCTCCCCACACCTCTCTCTTTCACTATCTCGATCCCCCTCATTTCCTCTCTATTTCTCCCCTTCTTCTCTTAGATGATTCTATCAGAACTATATGAAAAGATAACATCTTCTCCCCCCTCCATCTTTAAGCAGTGTGAATACATTCATACACATGCACACAGGCGCGTACACGTTGGCACATTATCTCTCTTGGTTCACTTCCATTATCATATCATATTATATATACATATATATACTTGCTGTCTCCCCCTGAGGAGCTAGGCAGGCTATAAGGACTGTAGGCCGCTCTCTGTGGTTGTTCTATATTCATTGATATAGCACTTCTGGGGCTTGGATATCATTGCCTGTATCCCCCGCTACGTGCAGATGCACAACATGCATATTCACTGACTTTGTGATTCTGTCTTACACTGTGTGCTCTCAGTGGATGGCACAGCATGGTTTACAGATATGATGATGTGTTGTCAGATGTGTGGTGAATGTATGAAGCAGGTTCATATTATTGACAACTGATGCTAACAGCAGGATAACAACAGGATGATGCGAGACAAAGAAACATAGAGGCTTTGTTGGACTTTTCAGCAAGAACATGTGAATAGAACATAGCTGGAAAATGATGAAAATATGGATGGCAGGAAGTAAATGAGGGCATCAGCAGCTGACTTCAAAGGGCCAGTAAGGAACACACAGAGCCCACACTGCTAAGTGGGAGTAAGACGACAACAACAGCCATACACAACAGCCACTGAAATTTCTCGTGATTCTACAGTTTTTTTAGTTATTTTCAGAACCAGGAGGCTAAGCAAACAACAAAAACAGAAAATTGGTTTCATCCATTTAGTTTAATTAGAACAGATCCATAATGTACTTGAATTTAACATCCCCAAAACAGTTTAATCGTTTGATGTTGTAATGGAGCATAGTTTTGTAAAAACCTTCCAATGTTATGAATTATTGTTTAAGAATATAGTAAAATAACCATGCTGAAAACTGAAATTATGTTGATATTTTTTTAATGCACAGCATTTTTAAAGGTAGGGTCCACAGGAATTTTTGAAACTTTTTATAAATAAAATATCCAAACTGTGCTCTTCCTCTGTGGCTCCTTGCCAGCAGCAGTGCATGCTCCCTGCCTCCAATTGTAGTCAATAGCCGTAGCTTCGTGAGCACACTCACCAGCCCAGCGAGCACCTGCAGCACCTACAGCATCGCATTTCTACATGGTAGAGACTCAAGAGTCGTACACCTGACATCTTGCAAATATATGATGTTGCAAATATTGTATCATTCTTCCTTATGGCCGCTATTGTAGTTGCCTCAGATAGCTTCTCCTACTTGCTAACATCAACATGCAAAGTTGCTTCCACACCAGGCGTACTGTGGTTGGCTGGCTTCTTTTCACCCAGAAATATATGTATTAATTGTACTTAATGCTGATATTTGAGCCGAGTTTTATTGATGGTTTTGACTGTGTTTTGAGGTGTGTAAAGTTAACTCCTTACAATGAGATATACTGTAGTTTGACGGGAACTTTGGGGACAGCCAGGTTTGCACTTTGCTGATCGTTTCATGGCTAACAGGAGAAGGAGGCACATCAAATGCAGCAAATATTACAGAAGTGAAGATAAGGCATAAAGTTTGATGGACATCAGAAATAAGTTGGTGGACTTGGACATACAACTTGTCTAGTAAAATATATGGCACTCAGACTGATTCTGAGAAATTACAACCACAACAAATATGCAACGAGTAAAATTAGCTTGACAACTGTCATGACCTAAGTCCGGACTCCGGCCATATTGTTGCTCTCCAAACAAAACTGTTTAGACGTTCATTATATGTTCTCATGTGTGGGGTCTAGAAATTTAGTTGAGATGGAGTATTTCTTGTATAAATAAAATATAAATAAAGATAAAATATCTTTCTGATGGTAGGTAACTACAACTAGTAGATACTGGTCATAAGGAGAGTTTGGACCGTGGTTTTGTGTGTTTAAAACTTTGCCATATCCACTGTAGAGAACATCTTTTAAAGTTACCCTCGGTCGGCTTAGGCAGTCAACAGACTTCATTCAGTGCACAAAACCTGATACAGACTTTGTTTCTTTCTGGCCTTGCGAACAAAAGTAAACCTTGAGCTTTAAATGGAACCATGTTGTCTTGTTGTGTTTTTGATTTAAGCAATAGGGTCTATGAGTGAATATAAAGCTACACAACAGTCACCGAGTATCAGTCACTTTTAATTGCAAGGTTTCAATGTTTACACAGTGTGTCAGAAACACAAAAAAACTTATTAGTTTCTTTATCTGGCTGATATTGCATAATTAAATTATTTTTATATCACTAGAGATGGCAATCTCTGTTTTTTTTCCCCCACATTTTGACAAATGTGAGTTTGAATCATTATAAATATGCACATACAAGTATTAGCAGTTAAAGGTTTGTATAAATGTCTCCTTGATTTATTTGGAAATCAATACCCCGAGGAGTTAAGTAACAGCCTTTATGAGTCAGAAAGGCTTTGTCAGTGATTGAAATACAGATGACGCAAAGGTTATAATCCTTCAGATAAGATGTGCTTTTTACGTAAGGTTTTGCATTCAGCTGCGACTGATTAAGGTTCAAGAGGGAAATTCTTGATGTTAGTGAGCTGGAATCTTTGCATGATGTGTTTGCGTTTTTGTAGCCTAATACAGCAGGATGCAAGGCAATAATGCTCCTGGGCTGCGAGGGTGCTTAATTACAGATTAGACAGCAAGGACCTGGAGGGGGCTGTGGAGTTGAAAGCTGGGTCACCATTGAAATTTTATAACAGTTCACATGATGCTAGTCTTCAGTGCTGTCAGGACACAGCTATTTGTCAGATATATTTTTGCTCTTTAGCTAAACTTTCAAAAGAATTATCCATAATACTCTGTTTACATCTATGAAGAGGATAACTTGGCTGTATGTGACATATATTCACGTCACTTTGAACGAACTCTCACAACATTTTATCTCCTAATGCTCACTAAAGGACCTTCACTCTGAACTCTACAGCAGTTTGGTTTTCAGTCTTTGATGGCTCTTTTTAGACCGCAGTAACGATTTATTCGGAGATTTCTGTTCGGAGCGTTCAAGGGAGAGACAGAGTGAGAACTAATGTGTGATTTTAAAGGTCAAGTTTTGTTCACGACAACGGTGCCCCTGCACTCTCCGGTATTAATACACACAGACTCTGTGACTGTATGTCCTGCTGTTGTTACTCCTGAATCCTTTTGATATAATACTGTGTAAGAAAGAGAGCATTATGTCATTCTTGTCACAAATCCTCCACTACATCTCACAAAGAAGGCCAAGTTTTTCTTATTCTTAGAGCTAAGATGTTTAAAAGAAATACTTTAGTATTGAAAATTAAAAGCCAGGGTTTTAAATTCCTTTACCTTTTGGCGTCATCAACAATTCAGAAGGCACATTTTATTGCATGATTCTTGGTAGTCTTGTTTTAAATCCAGAAACTTCAAGGTCACATTGTAGCCCCACTAGTGGCATCAAGTGACTGTACATAATGATGGACAATGTGTCTCAACCTCCTCCAGTTGTACTCACGTTATGCCACAATACCCCAGCAACAAGCACTTTGTTTGATGGCTATTTGGAGCAGCACAAGTTTATGACACTTCTGCGGACCAAAACAAACTTGTAGGATAGAAAAAACATGGATAGGATCCTTCAAATAGGAGCAGTCTGCAGCACAAGCTCCTCTTTGTTGAGTTTGAAGCACTTATTGTTATGAAGCTATGCAATACCTGTGTTAGTGTGAGTTATGTTTTATCAAGTTTTCTGCTCTGATTGTATCCCATGTGTGAATGAAACTGTCGATCACACTGTTTTACCCGTTTATCTAACAACTTACTATAACTTGTCTTAGCATGAAAAAAAAAACTTTAACAAAAGAAAAAAATATCTGAGAAGAATCTTTTCATAGTTTGTTGAGATTTTATTTGACTCACACCTTGTCTGTTAACAAAGAGGAGCGAAGCATTATGATCTACAGTCCAAAAGGGAAGCTTTTGATTAATTTTGTTCCACTTTTGGAGGGCGGTCATGTTGTCCATCTGTCTTTTTGCACACAATGTCACTATGTCCACCTGCCCTCACCTGGCCGGAAAAGGGACGTGTTACTTCCTGGATGATGGTGCAACATAAACAACTCCTCTCAGTAAATTCCGTGTGATAGACTTTGTGCTAACATTTCAACCATATCTTCCCTTATTCGGTGAGCTTTACTAAAGGAGAGGATGGTATAACCTTCAATGGTGAGCTGAAAGAAGCAGAAAGAAGGAAGAAAGCAATGATCAGCAGCTATTAAAGAGAAGAATTGGCTGCACTTTATATCATTGTACAAGCTCCTACACTAGCTGGTTCTTGTAACCCAGTTAGTCTTGTTGACCTAAGAGATTGTGTTTTCACCTTCTTCAATCACAGAACTTGCCACACATTCACAAACATACAGACTGCGGTTGTAAAAACGGTTGAATAAGTGAGCAGAGAAACCCAGTTTCTGTTTAACAAGTTAAATTTGTGAAACCAGAGTATTTGCAAATTTGATTTGATTTTATGAGTAAATAAATCTTGTACCTAAAACAGAAGATAACTCATCCACTTGGACAAACACAACAGGTGAAATACAGAAAGTGGGTTGTGAAGAAACCTGTAGGGTCATATAAACAGGACAATAACACTGGTCTTTGTAAGTTTTTCTACCTATGGCCCATTGTGACTGACTCCCTTTGACAGTCAACTGCATTTTTGTTAAGTAGGCCAGCTCTTTTTTGTTACTCTTGGCTACTTCTAAGACCCAGATATACCTTGAACATAATATATCAAATTGCTTCGTAGCCTAATGCTAGCACTGCAAATTCTGCCATTCACTGTTGTGATTGATGTAGGTAGAAACGTGACTTCAAATGGTTGATACAGTCTGCAGCACCAACATTTATGTCGGCTCATTTTAATTGATATTTATCTGGATATTAATGACATCTCATTCAGCATAGTCTCTCAATGCTAAAACCATAAGCACTGATATATGAACCCCTGGTTCATAAACTATAGACAGGCTATTACAGGATCAGTCTTAGCATATATATATAGTCTTTTCATAGTGCATCACAATGCTGTATACAGAAACGACACGGTTCACAGAGCAGGCAGGATATTATAGGAAGCTGTGTTTGATAGTCAGGATGCTCAGCAGCCAGACAGTTTCCCCTGTGGACTCCTGAGGACAGATGAAGCAGCTGGCTGTCCTTCCTTCCTGCTCCCTCCTTTCATTTCACCAGCACACATGTGAGGACTGCGGGTGTAGGAGTGTGGGTGTGCGTGTGTTTTTGTGTGACTAAAAAGAGAGAGTAGCCCAGTCTTTTCTTTCTGCACTCTTGGATGCAAGATTGCAAATAAAATCCTTGTTTTTAGCAGTCAAACAATTACAACACATCAGTGAAATGAGCTGGAAGTCTGAGAGAAGAAAAGCCAGATTGAAAAACAAACTGAGAAAATAAATAAAACAGAAACAGGGACTGGGAATGATCTATACAGAGTGCAAACAAGTCGGAGAGGGCGATCACATGAGAGGAGAGAGGATGTTTATCTGTTTGTGTTGTCTGAAAGTGTGCGCGTGTGTGTGTGTGTGTGTGTGTGTGTGTGTGTGTGTGTGTGTGTGTGTGTGTGTGTGTGTGAGCATGTGCTCATCTTCCAGCCTAATTAGCTGGAACTGTCTCGTTTTTTTATGCCTTTTTATGCGTGTGTCTGTGCACATGTGGTGGCGCGCATGTGTTGGTATATTTGGCTGAAGTTGTGACCTGAATCCTTATTTCATTTGGGAGTGAGCATGAGAGAAAAAAAAAGAGGGTGAGGGAAAGAGTGCAGCGAAACCTGCCTTAGTTTTTAACTCACCACTTTGGTTCCTAATAGGATTGGGCTTTTCCCTTCCCCTTTACGTTTTCTTCCTCTTACTCTTTCCATCCTCTCTGCTTCATCTTTTTTTTTTCTTTGGCATTCCCATTCCCACCACCCAGTCAGTCGATAATCCCATGGTTGTGTTTCGAGTTCTTTCACTGATTGTATTTAAAGGGCTGGATTAAGACAAGTCTGCATATGTGGGTCAACTAGTTTCTGCTGTCTAGAGGTCAAAAGACTTATATGTGTGCATGTTTGTGTTTGCGAGCAGTGTTTGCTCTCTCTCTGATCGTTGGTGTTTGGGTTCCCTCTTTGCATGTGTTGTGACATCTGTGCATGTGCAGCTTTGATGTCTCTCCCTCTATTACTTTGTGTGAATGTCTGTGCGTACATGTGTAACAGAGCTCATTTGTGAATAATGAGGCATAGAGGGAGGGAAAGAGTGTGATACAACCCTTTAGGAATGATATAAAATAGGGTGAGAAAAAGGAAAAAAAGAGAGAAAAGAGTGAAAGATGAGATGAAAGAAAAAACAAGTGATTAAATTCCCAGGGAGCTAGCCTTTTAGCGTAATGGCTCTGTCACAGTGCAGCTTTGAGAAGCTATGCAGACTGTGTTAGTGTATCTTTGTGTGTGTGTGTGTGTGTGTGTGTGTGTGTGTGTGTGTGTGTGTGTGTGTGCATCTTTGTATGTGTGCTGCTATCAAATGTATATGACAGCAGCTGTATGTCTGACCGTGCTCTGTGACTGGTGAATGGTACCCAGCTGCGTCTTGTGTGGCATTTTTATGCGAGTATGACTGCTGCCCTTGCCATGTGAAATCTATATCTCTATAAAAAGTCTTTATGTCATGAAGAGGATATCCTCTAAAGAATTAATGACTGATTGTTGAAAAAGGCAGTGCCAGTTTGGGAAGCTGACTTTTCCCCAGTCTGTGGCAACTTTTTACCTGTCCTTTAAAACACCTGAGCTGGTTTTGAGCAAATATCTTGTGCACATAATGTTGGAACGCAATGAATTATGTCTAATTTGGTTCTGTGGTGACTTCAGGCCTTCCAGTGCCACAATCAGGTTGACAGCTCATTGAAAGGGCTGGACTGAGATTTAAAGCACATCTCCATGATGGAGAACACCTTGCTGTGCCAGGGTTAGAGCTCCTAACCATAATCTGGACTTCAAGACTACACATACACACACAGTTAGCCTTGTGAGACAAAATACACATCATCTTTGGATTTAGGACTTAATTATCATATAAACGGTTGCCTCCATAGTAGGGACTATTACAAGATGGAGGAGTTTCCCACCATGTAGGCAAATGAAATGTCATGTTAAAAAGTAATAAATAAGTGTGATGAGAGGAGGCTCAGTGTTACCGCAGATTGAATCACCTGTGTTTATGGTCAGATTTGCACTGTGTAGAGCAACTGTAGTTAGTAATAGGAAGTGAAGAATTAGTGTAAATCTCTGAAGTGGTAGAACTCTAAAACTAAGATGTTTCCATGCATCATAAAATACGGAGTCTGAATACGAATGTGTATAGAACTTCTACATCCAATACTGTAGTATCCGGACTAAAAGCTGCTACTTTTTTCACACACTGTGAACTCTGCGCTTTAAACAATCATGTGGCTAATTTTGGATTTTTACAGGCTAACAAACTTCATGTTGCCAACACATTTAGGTTTGTGCTATAACTTTTGAAGCTGTATACGTGACAATGATTTTGAGGCTGAAGAAAAGGTGAGCAGATCAACTGCCGTATATATTAAATGCTTCCTCGCTGAGTGCAGAAATGGTGCAATAGCTTCATATTTTCTTGAAATTAGTAGATTCAGCAGCACAAAATAGTAGTCCGTTATTGTTACTGTTGCTGGTGTCCTCGTTCGAGGGCTATAGATGTTCCTTTTTCTTTCTTTTTAAATTTAGTGGTTGCAGTTTACATTCAGGTGAGCTCAATAGTCTGGAAATTACAGTAGGAGGTGTTTATCAGTGCACTTTACATATCTGTTGTCCTACACTATACTTTAAGAGGTCTCCATCGCTATAAACAAAAAACTATGTGTGCAATAATTAAAAAAAAAAAAAAAGTTTTTTATGTGTGTGAATGGGGAAGAAGTGAGTGTTTTCGTGTGATGTGTACATTTTACGTGCTCATGCATACAAACTGTGAAGGCAGCTTTGCTACTATTGCTACTTTGTGTCTGATTGCACTGCGGACGACATGAGTTTGAAGCCGTATGCAGTCTGTCAATGCAAGCTGGTGAGCTGGCACAGTCTGAAGATGACTAATGGCTCAGTGTATTATAAAGCCAGAGAGAGAGAAAGAGAGAATTTGAGCAACTACTACCACAACAATGAACCACTGATTTTGTGCCCTATAGTCACCTGTACATTGAGGATGCCCTGTATGTGTGTGTGTGTGTTTGTGTGTGTGTGTTTGTGTGTGTGTGTGTGTGTGTGTGTCAGAGCAGTAGAAGTGAGCTGTCTATCCGTATTTTTCATTTTAAATGTTTCTGTTGCTTGGTCCGCTGCCTATCTTGTATTGTTACCGCTCTGAAGGTTGAATCTGTGTCTTTTATGTGTATGTGTGTGTGTGTGTGTCTGAAGAAATGTGTGTGTGTGTGTGTGTGTGTGTGTGTGTGTGTGTGTGTGTGTGTGTGTGTGTGCCTGTTGGTCTCATGCTGCGAGGCTCTGCTTGCTCTGCACACAGCTCATTGTATGTGTGCTCTCTTCTGCTCTGTTTGGATTGCTTTTCTGTGTGCCCTTGTTGCTTTTGTGTGTGTGTGTGTGTGTGTGTGTGTGTGTGTGTGTGTGTGTGTGCTCAAGACAGTTTGTGGTGGCTTTTGTGTGTGTGCACTTGTGTGTAGTTGTATTTGAGTGTGCACAATTCTCAGAGTGCGTCTGTGCTCGTGTGTGTGTGTGCCTTTCAATGTTTTTGTGTGTGAGTGGTGTGTGTTTTTCGGTGTTCGTATGCCCTCCCTTTTCCTACTCTCTCTCTTTCTCTGTTTCCCTTCCTCTCCTTCCAGAATAGAGGGGCCATCAATCAGAGGCAAGGGGGATAGAGGAAGGGAGGGATGGAGGAGGAGAGGAGTTGGCTCAGCGCCAGGGAAGAGGCGCTGGCATGCTGCCCAGAGGAGAGCGAGAGAGAGTGGGAGAGCGAGAGAGAGAGAGAGAGAGAGAGAGAGAGAGAGAGAGGATGGTGAGAGGAAAACAAGACTGAGCAAGAAAAAGAAAAAAAAGAGGGAAGGTGGAGGCAAGGAGATTCTGGGAGAGAAAGAGGGCAGAGATGGAGCGAGGAGAAGAAAGAAATGAAAGAGAATGAGAAGGAGGGTCGAGTGAGAGAGAGCAAAAGAGCACAGCCAAGTGCACTGAGGGAAAACGTAGCAAGGGAAAGACAGAGAGAGAGAGGGAGAGAGAAGGAGAGACAGTGGAGTTGGAAAATCAGCCAGCACAATAGAGAGAGGAAGAGAAGAAAGACTGATTAGAGAGGTAGAGAAGAGGACTTGGGGGTTGTGGGTGGAAAGAGAGGAAG
Organism: Thalassoma bifasciatum; assembly: GCA_008086565.1. NCBI lineage: Eukaryota > Metazoa > Chordata > Actinopteri > Labriformes > Labridae > Thalassoma > Thalassoma bifasciatum. Next base: position 159,738 of record RPOG01000166.1, on the reverse strand, counting down.
CAGGGAAAGCTGTTTTCATTCACAGCTCTGTGCCTGCAAAACCCAGTCAGTGTCTGATTAGTACGTCACCGGCTACAAATATTTACCTTTAACTGTTCGCAGAGGGGAGAGCGGTCCAATTAGAGAGCAGGAGACAGAGGGACGCTCCAGGAGTGTTTGTGTGTGTGGTATGCACACATCCTCTGACACTTGATATAAATGAGGGGATTTTCCAGAGTGTGCTGTATAGACTATAAGACACTAACATACAGGATGGCTGTGTCCACCAAGAGTATGTATCTGCACTGTTTTTCTTTGCTATGTCCTGCTCTGTGATTGTAGATGTTAATTATTTGATACAAGAGTCTGCAGCTATAGTGACAGCAAATGAGGACAATTCAATAATATACACAATTGGTACAGAGTGAACTTGTAAGTATGGCTGTGGTACCGAACAATTTCCATTTGTGAGCAATGTGATGTAATTTTTTATTAATTAATCAATGAATTTGCCTGTATACAGTAATAAAGTAACAAAAGTACCTGTTGCTATTTCCTCTGGTTAAAGGAAATGTTTAAAAATAAGCCATCCAACTTTCTTATATCAGGGTATAAATACCAAATTAGAAGCCAGACACCATGAGCAGGACCATGCTGCAAAATAAATAACTTAGCTCACTCTAAACATTGATTAAAAGACAATTTTGAAAGATTTGAAAATGATTCATTCATACTTTGGAAAAACAACAACAAAATCTTGCAATTTAGCAGTTTGAAAAGCTTCCATGTCAATTTGCTTTTGTCAGCCTCTTAGAGGGACAATTCAACATTAAATTAAATGTTTTGGCTTCAAGGTAAAGTTACAACAGAAGTGTTCTTGCTTTTTTTGATTCACACTGAAAAGAGCATTTCCACTGAAGGTAATATTAGACAAGGTGAACAGGATTTCTTCGGGAACGTCTGTTGATGTTTCTGTCCACATTCAGCTCTGTTTTGTCTCTGATCATTACTGTTGACCGCCTACCTGTGTTTTTGCCGCAATGTCAACAGGCAGAGGTCGAGGCCCTGTTTGCACAACAATTTCTCAATGTTTCACCTGAAAAGTGCAAAAATTGCAGTGAAAAACAAATCTGCATGTACACAGAAACGGTAAGGGACTGAACATGCCGTAGTATGCATGCCAGGCCTGTAGTTGGCGATATAACTGGCAGAGCTGTATATGTAATAATGGGTAAGAGGCCAAAGAAGAGGTCATCTGTCAAGTAAATTGAATGGTTGTCGACTGATTGCAGAACTAGTGCAATTGTGGCACATTTTGTTGAAAGACTTCAGTAGATTCAGAAGCACAACACAGGACATACTCGTCTGCTATTGTTACTATTGTTGTTGTTATCATGGTTCGAACATGGTCTAAATGAAACTGTAATGTGCATGTTCAGAGTAGCGTGATGTCAGCGTTTTCACTGAAAACTCTGGCTTGCTGTTTGCATGGCAACAGTGAAATGGCGCTTCAGAAAAATTTCACTCTGGAGGCCGTTTTCAAAAGTTACCCTAAAACTTTGTTTCTGGGTAAACAAGAGGCTGAAACACAACAACACTTTTGCTTTTCACCCTAAAAGCGCTGTTAGATAAACAACCTAAAGTGTTTTGGACTTAGTTTTGTAGATTGATTCACTATGACAAAAGATCAGGTCGTCTCTGTTGGAGTCAGGAGTAAATCACTGTAAGTACAGAGTTTGGACCAGTCAGGGTGAAATTTAAATCAACTGAGTAACAGGTTTTGTTTTTCTACTCTTCTCTTCAGACACAATATGACAAGAAACCTAATTTGATACCAGAGAAATTATATTGATAACCTGTAAGTGTATCTATCAAGGAGGAGTTGATTTGAGAGCATTCATTTTTAGTATCAATCTTCTTGATGCAGCAAAAATCTTCCCCAGCTGGAGGTTGAGAGCTATTCGAAGACATAAACTAGAATCAAACCACAAATTTAAAAGAATATATTTTTGTTGAGAGCAATTATATTATATGAGGAGTGAGCTATTACTCAGACACACACAGCCGCCCTTCCTCATAAAGCTGGCTCCTGGCTCGCTCTGCCGTAGTGGGACTCGGAGGCTGGCACAGCTGGCAGTGGCCGAGCACACTGGGCACCGTCTCCCTCCTCTTGTGCCAACCCCAACCCACACTCATCACATTCAAATTCACCCAGCTTTATTGGCAAGATGAACGTGGTCACTGTTGCTTGCCCGTCATGCTGGGAGACCAAATACAGAGGTGATCTTTCACCAGGAGGGTTTGCTCACCTTTGTGTTTCAGGTCAAGATCACTGCAGAGTCAGGAGTGAAAGGTGTGCAAAGACGAATGTGAGCTTAGTTTTTCTTTGTTCATCTTTTTTGCACTTTTTTTTCCTTTTCTCACAGCTTGATAAAAAGGCATTGAAACAGCCATACATCACATCCTACCTCTTAAAGCGCAAGCCTGTGGGTGTGCTACAGTTACACAACGCTGCACATCTTGTCATTCCTAGCATATGAAAGAAAATAGCCAGGGGGCAGATCTTACTCTGGTAGACCCCCCTCCTTCTGAAACAAGCTTCGTCTTTGTCAGAACAGTCAGACACCGGCTCATTATCTAAAGAATATTTCCTCACACAGATTCGCTGTTACACCATCAGTCTGTGCAGGCTGATTGTGTGTGAGTGTCATTGTTTTCTTTTTCTAGTGTACCCATCGCCCCATCCACCCACCTGTCTCATCTATTTCTTCTTCACTCAGTCATTTACTACTTTTCCTAGAATGCCTTTTGACAGCCTTCACAGAGCAGGCAGGAGCTTGTTGCGCTTGTGCTGTGGGTTAAACACGTGGGTGGAGAGAGAGCAGGAGCAATAGCAACACCGATTGCAAAGTAAGAGCAGGAGAATGAGTTTTTGTGGGAAAGAAGTATTGAAGATGCAAGAGGAGAAACTCTTTCAATGCAGTCTAGTTTCTGAGCTGGGCGCTGATTTAGAAAATGGATTCAGAGCTTCTTAAATTTGGTTGATTTTCTCTGATCAGCAGTTTTATAGTTGTGAAACAGTTCTCGGTCATGGAGGAATTGATTGTTATGACACAGAATGTGACATTTAATCCATGAGTTTAGATTTTCATGATCCGTTGCAGTTTTCTCATCTTTTTGTCAAATTAGGTACAAAAAAAAGCAACTAACAGACATTTCCTCACAATTCAGTCTCTATTCAACATTGAGCTGGCACCTTGAACCGAGAGAGAAAGAGGGGGAGAGCAGTGTTGGTGGAGTCTCAAAGAGAGTGGGTTAAAAGAGCAAGGGCTGCTCATGAAAACAACATGGTGAATCAAAGAAATGAGGCTTTATTTGGGATTTCTCTCCAAAGAACTAATATTCACATCCTTGGCTCCACACAGCTGCTCTTCATGCTGCCCACTGTGCGTGGCTCTGCTCTGCTCTCTGTTAAACCTGCAGCTCTCTCACAGCAATGACACACAGAGACTGTTCAGATTCACAGGTTAACATGTACTGAAGTCTTGTTCAATCCATGTCTTGTCTCGTCAAGGCGCTCAGGTTACATGTGCACGTGTTGCAGGCCAGAAGATACAGGATCTAAAAACACTTTGTATGACAATTCAGATGAAATAAAACTAAATGGGTTTTGGCTGGTGATTTTTACATGTGCTGCATATGTGAGAAACAGAGATGTATAGATTTGAGTATATGTGTCTATCATACAAAATGCATTTACCTGATTATTTTGACTTTTAAATGTGTGCAGAATTACTTTTTCAACACCTTCTCCAATGAACACTGCATAAAGATCTAGCACTGCTAATATTCTCCATTTTTATTGAAAAGAATATCTTATAAAATATATCTTGGATTCATTTGTTTTGAATTAATCGAACAAATTTATTGGAGGCGAATTGCATTATTTGCAACCCAATGACATTGTCAGTAAACTATTTAGATTATTGCAAATGATGAAAAGTTGAATAGAGGGTCATGTATTGTATTATGATCTGTGCTGTATTATATGGGTTTGTAATGTATAGGGTCATATTGTACCATATTGTTTCATGACCTGCTGTACCATATGGCAATATACCGTTTCCTATCGCAATGTTTCGTACCTTATCTTATTGTTTTATTTTGTACCAATCATCCCCCTGGCCTAATGATTGAGTAAAAATCATCAGCACGGTTTGCTGTGAGTGTATTTGTATTGAGCTTTTACTGTCATTTTTGTTTTTGTTTATTTTATTTTATTTGTTGGTCGACTTTAGTTGACTTGACAATCCAGGAAATTAGAGCAATAGAGAAATGCATAGAGGATTTTTTTTATGCGACTACAGAACCGACATGGATTTTTCATTCATAAATTAATCACAAGTTTGATTAATGAAAGTATTTTTTTATTTGTGTGTGTGTGTGTGTGTGTGTGTGTGTGTGTGTGTGTGTGTGTGTGTGTGTGTGTGTGTGTGTGTGTGTGTGTGTGTGTGTGTGTGTGAGTGTGTGCTCTAACAGGCCACTGTGCCTTTCAGCCTCTGGAACAGATTGTCCTTTTTCCGCAGTTCATTTCTTCATCTTTGTTTGTCTTCTCCTCTAGATTACTTCACGTGACCATCCCTTTTTTTTGTCTATTTTGTAGAGAACTCAAGTTTTTTACATTTTACAAATAAAAAGCAGATTTGTCCTTCCTTCTTGCACCACTTCTTTCATCTATGTTTTACTCGAAACCTCTTTTTATCTCTCCCTCTCTGTGTCCACATGCCAGTTGGCAGCTTATCTGCCCTCAGGTGTTTATTGACCAGTTCTCTCTCCTCCTTTGTATCTGCCCATCCATTCATCTATCTATCCATCCAGCCATCCATCCATCCATCCATCCATCCATGCATCTCTATCCATCCGCTCTCTGCCAGTAGTCCCTGGTGGCTGTGCTTTGGCAGGGCTGTGGAAAGAGACTGTGCCTTGTTGTTCCTGACACCTGGCCCAGCTCAGAGTGCTCCAGCCTAGCTCGCTTTACCTCTGTTGTCAACCCATCAGCTGATTGGCATCTTCCTCTTAATACATCACCCGCTGCCTCTCTTCCACCAGAACAGGGAGTTTGTAGGATGATGGTGTGTAGCAGAAGTTTATTATCAGAGTCATCTTGATGTAGAAGGTGCAAACTATGTGTATTTTATAAAGTTAAAGTAATGAAAGGACTGTGTAACAAATCCTCTGGTCTTCACACCGCTCTAAGTGCTTTAACATTGCAAGTCTCATTCACTCATTCCCAGCACATTCAATCTCATTTACACTCCCACGACACTACACTGGGGGGCAGCCAGGGTTAACAGTGTTGCCCAAGGACAAATGGGCACGTGGACAGCAGGACCTAAGATCAAACCACTGATATCCCTATGGAGAGACGACCCACCCTCCTGCTGAGTCACAGCCACCCAAGTTTACATGGTTTAACTTTTGTATCCAAAAATGTCCTTAATAGGATGAACCAAAAAAGTGTGTTACAGGTTTAATTAGGTTAACATTTAAAAAATTATGTAATCTAGAGCTTCTGTTCTAATTGTTGGGTTGGGTTAATTGATTAATTTATTATAAGTATCACGATTGAAGTTGGTCACATGGAGTGATTATGTTCAATAAGGATTGATCAAAACCTTTAACAAGAGGTGCTAACCTTCACTTAGGGACATACTTATTAACATGTTATACTAAATCAAGAGTCAGAAAGCAGTCGGCTGCATCCTGCTCACTCTTCAGGGATTCTTATTTGTATTGCCACCTGTTCACTTCACATTCACTTTACCATGAGAGGCTTTTTTTGTTCTGCTATGACAGACAAGAGGAGTGTTGACTATAAAGTCGTGAGCCACCATCGTAGGTTTTTTTTTCTGTGCTAATTGCAAAATGTTGAGATATTTTCTTCCAACTGTCTAAAAGACTTAAAACCATCACAAATACTTTTTGCTGATGACAATATATTGGCCGATAGCACATCACTACATTTCGTCTTTCATCCTTCATTGCTCCTATTGTTTGCTAGTCTCCAGTTGTTTGATAATTGCCCATAAAAGGACCAAGACCTTCCACTGCAGTACCTTTAGCTTATAGAAAACTGTTCCCAACATGCTTTGAACTGAGTGTTTTACTTGAATTCAAGTCGTGACAAATAACATGGATCTTCAAAAGGTTTATTTTAGATCCTAAAGTTGCTGCTTGTATGACTGATTCTCAAAACTTCTACCAGCTTTGGGTAACTTTTTGATTTCAAAGCCTTGATACTCAAGACCATTTTAACAAAAAACCCCTAACATTGTTCTGAATAGAAGCTCTTAAGGGTGCTTGTTGGCATCTATGGCATCTCATTCAGCCATGATTTAACGGCATGTCAGAATGTTAGTGGCTTATTTCCTTGTGCAAAGTAGAAGTCCTGATTTGAGCCAAGTCAGGCAAAAAAATGTACCAATTTTATAAAAACTAAATGGACATGCGCACACACACATACACACCCAAAAGCACAAGCAGGCACAAAAAACAAACCCATACATTGACACATGTATGATGTTATAAGACTGTGTCTGTCCTTGAAACAGAGCTGTGTGTCTGTTGATAGCTACTTTATGAGACCATGATGACACATGCTGTAACTGACAGGATGTATGTGTGTGTGTGTGTGTGTGTGTGTGTGTGTGTGTGTGTGTGTGTGTGTGTGTGTGTGTGTGTGTGCGCGCGCCTCTATCATGATGGTGTATACAGCCCTGTCAGTCACTGCACTGCTTTTCATCACCCCTTTGCTATCTTTCTCTCTCTCTAGTATCTTCAAGTGCCTGAAACATGTGTTAGTAAGGATAGATGAATGCAGGGAGAGGAGGCGAGAGACACAAAATAGGTATAGCGGAGGAAAATGAAAAGTCTATAAATGTAGTGTGGCCGTGGAAATGTGTGGCAGCGAAGTAACAAAGACAAAACAGACGAGAGCGACTGATGTAAGAGGAAGAAAAAGGGCAGCAGGGAGAGAAGAGAGAGGATAAATTAAAATGGGGAGAAAGGAAATAATGTAGAAAAATAGAAAGATGAGAGAAAATGAGACAGAGTGAGCTGAGGAGGAGAGAAAGAGAGAGAGAGAAAGAGAGAGGGAAGGGAGGAAGAGGATGAATAGGGTAATAATGGCTCAGTGTGAGAGCTGTTGTAGAGAAAGAGAGAACGGCTGAGTGAAGAAGAGAACAAAATGAGGCTGAGGGCACTCAGACAGATAGAATTAGACACACCGCAGAGGTTCAGTGTGTCCGTGGGTGTGTGTTTGTGTATACATGTGACACAGAGTGTGTGCTTGTGCTTTTATGTGTTTGAGTGCATGTGCTTGTATGTGTGCATGGGGCTTTATTCTGAGGATGCTGTACTTAATTTGCTATGTGTGTGTGTGTGTTTGTATTTGTGCATATCTTTGTGTAAAAAAGAACATTTCTCTTTTTTTTGAGTTTTAGGAAATGGACAAATGTAATGGTGGTGAAAAGACAAGGAGAGTGCTTTAGAGAGAATTTTTAGAGGGATAATGGCCGAGTCTTTCCTCTGCTCATATGTTTTAGCATGTGAGAAGGACTAAAGAAATGTCTTTGGACGAGAGTGTGATGATAGTAAAAGACCAGATGCTGACTCGAGCTCTAATACTGCCTCCATCTTTCTTTATTCTCCTCTCAGTCGCACACAGTTGTCACTGACAGACCTCCCTGCTCATTAGAAAGGTGTTTTAATGCGACGGAGGCTTAATGTGCTGTAGAGGTGCATCATAAGCTCTGTTCATTGTGCATTTATTATCTTACAGTACAGGAAATGATCATATATATCCCCTCCTCTTTTTCTCTCCGTCTGTCTCTTGCTCCTCTTCTTTTTTTCATCCCAGGCAGAGATTGTCAAGCGTCTCAGTGCCATCTGCGCTCAGATCATCCCTTTCCTCTCTCAAGAGGTGAGTGTCACCACTGCCAAACACAGTTACACAAAATATGCACACACAGAAACAGGGCACAATTATTTGCATATTTTCTTTACATTCTGACCCCAAAAATGAAACAGAAAAGATCAAAATTGTCATAGAAAGCAAACAGAGAAAAAAAGGAAATTTTATTACCCTTTTTTTTTTGGTAAACTTTTTTTGTCCCTTAGTCATTTAACTCCATTTAATGCGTTGCAATTGTTATAATCCTAATTAGCAAAATAGGTCAGTGGATGAATGTTTACAGTCAGCCAATCGTTGACTTTAGCTAAGAGTTAGTTGAAAGCAATAATTATATGTTCAGCTTAGTTGACCCTAAAATTATTGCTTTCAACCGACCTGATACATTTATACTGAGTCCCTTCGGGGACACGAGAAAAAGATCTTTCACAAGATATTTCAAAACTTGTCGGAGATATTGCAAATTTGCTCTTGCTCACCAGTTTTTCAGTATAAAGAGTGACCCTGTTAACTGGTGACTCTAAGCGGATCATTACTAACACATTTGCTGACACTCACTAGTTAGCAAGGTAACTTTTAACTCCAAAACACCAGTTACTCTGTAAAGGTCAGAACTTGATCCAAGTTGACTCCATGTTATTAAGTCATTTCTGTCCACTGACCTATGACTGAGGCACTTCCCCTCCACTCACTTCGACAAACGATTCAGTGACAGGTGTTATGGCAGGTGTCACAGTCAGAGACATTTCTCAAGATGCTATTGATGATTTTTGGAGACAGGAAGATCACATAACATCTAGAAGTCACCAAAAGGGTCCAAACTTTGCATTAGAGGGATTTATTAATCATTTCATGTTGAGAAGGTCATTAAAAAGCTTTGGTTACAAGCCAAAGTTTACAGGTCAAAGTGTAAACAGGATAAACCGCATCTTGTGGCCATATATTCAGCTTTAGATCTTAGAAAAAATGTTCAAGACCAGAAACTCTCTACAATGCATTTCAACTGGTTACTAGGCTGAGTGTATGGGAATGGTTATATACACTGTCATTGGCTCATTGGGTTTGAAGGCGGGACTTGAGCATAGGTCATCTGACCAGAGGACCAACACTAACCTCACCTGCCAGTGGTCATAGTGTCCTGGCTGAGAAAAGCTAAATCCTGCTGGAAAAGTTACATGGAGCTGAGATTTGTTTGTCATTAATTCTCTTGTATTTGCTTATATATTAAAAGTCAGGGTAATAAGAAAACAGAAACAAACAGTGTGATCTCACATGCACTTGTATTCGACAACATCTGTTGTGTGCGTGAATGCTTATTTTTAACCTAATACAACATAAACAAGAAAGAGGAGAAGGGTTATCATATTTATATTACTCAGTTGAAAATAGTTGAAAGCTGATAGTTGTGTGTGTGAAGTGGCACACATACACACACACACACACACACACACACACACATACACACTTGCAGACACATTTCTTTTTGTCTGTGTGAGTGTGAGTGTGCACTGATGAGTCTGTTCCCTGGAGACAGGATGGTCGCAGCTCTGTCAGTTTGATCAATATTGACACTGCGTGTGTGCGTCTGTGTGCTTTTTGTGTCTGTGTGCCCACAATCACTGTTGCACACATGCATATTTACATTTAGGGGACTGAAAACATTGGGATTTTGTGTAAATAAGGCAGACTTTTTGGTTAGTGGGTCTTAAAGCATGTGCGGACCTGTCTGTCTGTATGCACAGTGTGTTTGTGATCAATTTTTTGTGCTCCCCATTGAAGCCAGTTATATACATGCACAAGAAGAGTTCAGACGTTTGACCCTTTTCAAGGTTTCACAGTTTTTTGCTGTGGTCCTGCATTGTACATAATGAAATGTTTAAACTGCATGTTGTAATGGTGCATAAGTGATTTTTTTTATTTTTGAAAATGATCATATTGTGTAAATTCATGCTCTGTTTCTGTGTGTAGCATCAGCAACAGGTGGTCCAAGCAGTGGAGAGGGCCAAGCAGGTCACCATGGCTGAACTCAACGCCATTATTGGGGTGAGGCACCTCTTTTCATCACATACACACACACCTACACGTACAAACAGTCCGGCTAAAAATCTGACTCCTCTATGATAATTGAATTATTGCCACTGTCCTTTAAAATAGGCTATAATGTAGATCTGCGGTAAGGGGAGCTCTTAAGATAATAGGGGGTGCTTGTTTTACTGTGTTTACCTCAGATGGTAATGTTACACTGCGGGTAGACTCTGTCAGGAAAATTTTTATTTCACAAAAAATGCTGTGAACTTCAAAAGCATTTGAGGCATCCACACAGTCAGTGTTCATTTGAAAGTTTTTATTCTCTAAATACTGTAAACACTGGACTGTGAAATATCACAACCCTGAATGATAAATCTTTGAAGCAGCACTATTTACAGCTCCATGCTGCAGGGAGTTCAAATACATATCTGAAACATCTAAAAAAGTTAATACAAATTCATAAAATAAAGAAATTAGTTTTTATTTTTGGTGCCCATTCCAACAATAAATGACAAGAAAAGAGCTCAAATGTGGTGACCTTTGTTTATTGACCTTTTCCAACATCTCACCTTAGTGTTGCACAAGAAAAAAATACCAGGTTTTGTTTTGTTTTGTTCTGCTCCCATGATGATAAGATAAATGAGGATGTATAGGCAACAAGAGTTTGCCGCTCTTTGAAGCAGGCTTAAAAGCTAGCTCTTGTATCCTGGAACCATTCTCTCTCCATGCTAGCTTTACACCTTTCATATACTATCCACTTCAACTTTATTTGTATAGCACCTTTCATTTCAAAGTTACAAGGTGCAAACAAACAATATACAAAAGTAGAACTCATACTATACTCATCAAGAACAAAAAAGGAGATATAAAACAGTGATGAGTCTGAAGAAGGGCAATGGAAAGCAGAGCAGTCGAGGGTGAGAAGCCTTCTTATACTTGAGCTCATTTCTGCCAGGTTAAATTGTATGCTATACCTCCCCCTACTTGCCCATTTTCATGAGTGAGGAGTTGAAGAAAAACAGAGCCAGAATACAGAAAGCTTGAAGAGGACAAGGCAAGAGATGAAGTTTCAAGGTTAGCTGATGTACACCCCCTGAACAATGAACATTTGGTCTTAAGGCTAAATTGGTTTCTCAATGCAGAGTGATGCACAAAAATGTGAGAAAATACAGATCATAACTCCTGAGTTGCACTGAAAATACATCAACACATGACATTTAATAATGTATGATCATCTGACTTAGAACTGAATTGTCCTGTCTGCACATGTATGTGTTTATGTGTACACAAACACACCTACTCACACAGACAGTCCTAAGTGCTGTGGTAGACGGGGCTTTCCGAAGCTTGTCAGAGCACTGGTCACATTACCGTCTACGCACTTAGCCCTTTGTTCTTCACAGAACTACAAACACTGCTGTTTCCAAGGAGTGTGAATATGTGTGTGTGGATATGTGTGTAAATGCTCAACACAACATCCTGGCAAAACAGCCACACACAAAAAACACACACATCATAATGCTCCCTTCAGGATAATAGCTTTTCTTTATCTGTAGTTGCTCCTCTCTCACTTTATCCTCCATCATTCTCATCTTCCTTCCCTTTTTTTTTGTCTTTTTCCTCCTTTCCTTTTGTATTTCTTCCCTCTCTTTATTTGTCATCTTTATTCTCCTCTTACTATGGCCCTGTCCTCATTTCTCCCTTCCTTTTTTTTAACGCTCTTATCTCTTCCTCCCTCCACTGCACACTTTCCCTCCCCTCTTCCTGTGCTCATTTACCGTCTCCTCCTATCATCCCCCTCCTGCTCGTTAAATTCTCCTTCACTTTTCACTGCTTCCCTCTGTTCCTCCCCATCATTTATTCTGTGACTTAAACATTTTCTTTTCTCTTTTTCACCCTTTCTCTGTGTTTTTCCTTGGCCTCTTTCTGTCTTCTTTCTCTTACTTTTCCTTCATGGTAAATCCCATTCTTTGCCTCACTCTTTTCCTTTTTTTCCCGTCTCGCTTTCCATCTCCATTTCCCTGTGTGTCATGAGCATTTCATTTCCTTCCCCCTTTCTATCCTTTTCCTTCTTTTTGTCCTTGGTGTCCATCTTTCTCACCTCTTAATCCACTAATCTCTTTAACATCCTATCTTTCCTCATCTTATTTTCCTCTTTGCTGTTGAGCCGTCCACGTGGATTTCATTTCATTTCACTTTCTCCTTTTCTCCTTGCTATCAAACTACTGCCTTTCCAATCACAACCTCTACTTCCCGCTGTATTTTTACCTGTCTTCTCCTTTGGTATTTATCACTTTCTCCTGTCTGTTTTTTCGGTGTCTCTTTTCTAAACCCTGTTTTTCTAACTACCCATCTTTCTCCCTCCCCGCTCGCTCCCTACTTCCCCTGTGGCCACAGCAGCAGCAGCTCCAGCACCTGTCTCACCACGGCCCTGGCATCCCCCTGACACCTCACCCATCAGGCCTGTCCTTGGGTGCGGGGGGCTCAGGGCTTCTCGCACTGACTGGGGCTCTTGGTGTGTCTGCTCACCTCGCCTCCAAAGATGAACGAAACCACCTTGACCCTGAACACCTCAGAGGTAAAGAACAATGGTCTTTGTGTCCTTTATTATGTCTCCAACCACAAGTTTGATAGTCAGAAGTGTTAGAAGACATCGACATTTGAACAATAAAACATAAAAGCAGACTCAGGAGAACAAGTACATGAATTGGTGGAGTATAAAACTTTGCAGTTAAAAGACAGTAGATACTGTTGTAGGATCAAAAGGTCATCAGAGAATGACTCAATGAAGTTATGGGGTCTTTATGGAATTCGCAACAATATCTAAAAATTTCTAAAAAGGGTTTCAATTTGGTAAGAAATTGCAGAAGCTTGGAAAAAAGATTTACGTGTGCAGAAAATTCAAATTTTAGAAGTGTATCTGTTGAAATTGACTACACTTTTTTTGATCATTTAATATTTTGAGTGGTAGCAAGATCCAAAAGCAGCTTATGGTATGCCATTGATTCGAAGTGAAACCTGCCAATTGCTCATGCCACCTACCAGTCACTTAGTGCCACCTGCCATTTGCTCAGTGACAACTACCATTTACTCAGTTGCATCCTCCAAAGACTGACTGACACCTGCCAATCACGCAGTGACATCTATCAATCTATCACTGACAGCTGAAAATTGCTAAGTGACAACTGCTGTATGCTTATTGACAACTGTCAATCCATCTGTGACACATGCCAGTGGTTTATTGACATCTGCCAATTCCTCAGTGGCACAAACCAATCACTCTGTAATGTTTGCCAAAAACCCTGTGACTACTTCCAACTTTTCAGGGACATCAACCACTGACCAACCGCTCAGTGACATCTACCAATTGCTTATGACACTTGCCAATTGCTCAATGACCCCTGCCTTTTGCTCAATTGCACCTGTCAACTGCTCAGTATACTTACAAATTGGCAAATTGATGTATTCACTACTGCATGAGTTCACATACATTTTTCCAGCTGTATATTTTAATTTTTATTATAGAAGCATAAGGCCAAACCAAAATGAATCTCAAAATACAAGTATATTTAATTAGGAGTTTATGAACAATCCTGCTTTTTTTAAAGGTGAAAACATAGTTAAGTTTAAAAGGACATTAAAAATGTTCACTTATTTTTTTCGTTCTTTTGTTTTGTTTTGTTTTGTTTTCCCTCAAGTGCTAGACATACAAAAACCTTGAAAGCTGTAATACTGAAGGTGTTGCAACATCTATGTTAGTGACGTGGAGCTCCAACACGTTTCTCCTGTATTCACTTCAATCCTTTGAGTTTGGTTTTCAATAAAAAAGTGCTCTGAGAATGCACTGTATGACCTCTGTATTTATGGGGCTGGAGGAAGGCCATGTCTACGTTTGAGATTTAGAACAGGGCTCTGAGTTGGAAAAGATTGGGAAACACTGCTATACATCACTTGTGAGTGGCAGCTTTTGTGCAATTGTTCACCAAGTCACCTTTTGGACTGAATTTGAACTTCCTAGTTTAGACTGCTGTCATATGGACAGATGTATTCAAGCCACTTGTGTAAATGCAGGAGAGACGCTTTCTCCCTGCGAACTCTCATTCACCCTGATACAATATCTTATCTTTTCTCTCTTTATCAGGCACCAAGCCAAGAGAGACTTTCTCATGAATAAAGCCACAGTTAGAAAGAGAGGAAAATGAAGAAAAGGGTGAGGGAAGGAAGGGAGGGGGGGACAGAGGGATCAATGTGTTCATATTGAAGTGTTAAGCATCTGTGTGAGAGCGTATGCATGTCTGCAGCTGTGTGTTGATGTGTGTGTTTGTGTGTTCTTCCATATGAGAAGAAAAATGAGTGGAGAGATAGTGAATGTTGAAAGAAGACGCAAGGGGAGACAGCGAGCTTTGTCTGGTGGAGAACAGAGAGAAGGAAAGATAGAGGGGAGACTGGGATCAGGCACAATAGCAGGTCTGTATCTCTAATAGAGAGGAGCAGTCATAGTTCAGTCTAACCTTGGCTGACTGGGGGGGACTTGTTATTATTATTATCAAGACTGATGTCAAACTTTCTCTCTTTTTCCCTTTATTCTTCTCTTTCACGCTCTCATTTCCCTTTCTACTTTGTTCTCTTTCTTTACCTTCCTCCGCCCCGTCCCAGAGGGAGCGCCCAGCAGGGTGAGTAACTGTAGTGTGTTCACTTTCTGTGTGTGTGTGTGTGTGTGTGTGTGTGTGTGACAGTGATAAACGGATGGAAATGGAGACACACAGCAAAGTGGCTTCGAAGGAAAAAAAAAACTGTGCGGCTGGAGCTCAGCCAGGAGTAGCACAGCTCCACACCAGCACAATAGCCGCTCAGCGCAATCAACCTTGAGCTTCTCAAGGTTTTCTGCATCACACCAACATCCAAGCTCACAGCGTTGCACTGTTATCTACAGGAAAGGACAAATTGACTGGATGGATGAACAAGCAACTGTTTTGTTTATCAGAACCACAAATGCTGTGGTAATCTACAAGACTAACAGAAAAAGTTAAGGGATTAAAACACAACACAGTGGCTTTAAAACTGCCACATAATGTCTGTTTAAATGTTTACTCAAAAACACCTTTCATCCAGGGAAAAATCTCCACTACAGGGACTCTTTTACTGCCTCTGAATCCACTGATCTCAGTTTAAAAGAAATATCTCAAACTGAACCTGTTCTTTTGTGTCGGTAGTTAACATTTGGTGTAAAATTGCACAAATGCCATCACAAAAAGGGAGGAAATTCCTTTTGGAAGAACATAAATGTGTAACTGACAATTAAACCAACTGTACCAGAACACAAAAAAACACACAGCTGGGTGCAACAATTTCTCAAAATGAGTAAAAAATACCCAGCACCGTGCACAATGATAAACTGTACAGACCTCCCACCATGCTGCAATTGCCACATATCTTGCAGGGACTTTGACATGTAAAGGGTAAAAAAAAAAAAGCCAGGTCGCACTGAAAATTTGCCAACCCCAGTAAATAATCCTTATGCATGTTTCCCTTTGCTGTCCTGCAATTCTGTCTCCCAGAATGCATCTGTGCTCAGCAACTTGACCAGACTCAACTTACATTTGATTAGTTGTGAAGGTATCATGACAAGATGGACAAAACTCATTCTTTCCAAAAATGAAATTACTGCTTCATGCAGGGAAACACAACATGTATACTATGCTCATCTGGCCTCACAGGGTTCTTTTTCCACATTTTTTATATCATTGTAGTTAAAAGTCCCCATTAGTTGCCTGGAGAATTAATGCAGTGCTAATGGGCTGATTGAAATTCAGTGGATGTCTACGGTTTATTCTATTCTCCCTTTGGCTGCTGTATGAAACACTCCTTTACTGTACGTGGCTGCAGTGGACAGCTGGCCTTCATCAGTGAGACTGTTGATAACACAGGAAGGAAGAGAGAGAGAGAGGGGGAGAGGGTGAGGGAGAGAGGGGAGCAGGGGGAGGTTAGAGGGAGATGGAGAGTGAAATTGGAAAAGAAAAAAGAAGAGAGAGACTGAAGAGGAAAAGAAAAATAGGGAGGGGAAGGTTGTTAAAAAAAGTACCAGTAAGCCTTTGTTGTGGCTTTATTGTGAAATTAAAATGAGTTAAGAGCGCTACTGACTTGACTCTCCCTCCCTCTCTTTCTATCCGCAATGAAACCCTTAGTATAATTTAATTACAAAACACAATAGTGTTTGGCATTGTTAAACACCAGGAAAGTATTTCTCCTATGAGTTGGTGCTGAGCTGAGCTGAACATAACATCTTTTGAGAAGGGAGGGGAGAAAATGGAGAGAAGGCATAGGGAGGGATTCATGTTCATGGGTTTTAGTCAAAGAGCCCTGCTCGAGTCAAACGAAGGAATCTTAAACAGAGGAGAAAAAAGAGGACAGTGAGAGGAAGTGAGGAGCGGAGGAAGAGAAGAAGAAGAAGAGAGGAAAGTTTGTTGAGCAGCACTGTGTGCTTCATTGTGTGATTTCTCCCCCGCTCTGTGTGGGGCTCCTTCCTGTGTGACTCTTTGGTGTGTTGAAACTTGGCTGTTCTTGTCCTCCCCACAGTGGGGACTGAGAATGACAAGCGGCCCTCATCGAACCTGTGGCCCCTGCCATAACTCTGAGACAGCACAATGCTCTGATCATCTCCCCTGAGCTGTGGTCTTGGCTGCATTGTAAACATGCCTGCAGAGCTTTATTGTCCAATAATGAGAGTCATATTTTACATGAGGACGGGTGTGTCCAGGGGAGAGCAGTAATTAGCTGTATAGGCTATTTTATTTGTGCCTCCATAGCGACATCTTTACCTGTGCTTACGTCTGCTGTTAACATGTGTGTGTGTGTGTGTGTGTGTGTGTGTGTGTGTTTGAGAGAGATTGTGTTTTTATATCTTCCCCTCCTGTTTTTTGATGCCTTATGAGTTTTTCCTTTATTTAACCCAACCTTATGTCTAAACAGCAGCTTGACTATGAGTGCATGATTTTGGTTTTATGTGTTTGCATACTGCTGACTTTGTGTGAAGACTTTTTTTTAATTATCCTGTCAGATGTGTTTTTTATCACCTGTCTTTACTGTTGCAACATGAAGCTGCAACCTTGTTTATGCAATCATGTTTGTATGCTCGTGTCTCCACAGAGTAAGTCGGTGTCGTCAACAGACAGTCAGCCCAACGAGGAGCGCCAGGGCCCATCAGGAGGTTACTCCTCCTCGCAGGGGGGAGCAGAAGCAAAGAGGAGGCGCTGTGATGACAAAGAGTCCCTTCCCCCACACTCCTATGTACGTCTAAGGCCATGTCCACACGTAGCTGAGTATCTGTAAAACGGCATATATTTTTATACTTTTAGGCCTGTCATCCATGCAAAAAAAGTTTTTACGTCACTAAAACCATCTTTTTCTTAAAACTTCAGCGAAAGTGCAAGTTATTTTGGAAACCTCTGGTGTCATGGTTTTGTGTATGTGACAGCAACCAGAGGTTTTGGACCTCAAAGGTCACACATTGTGACAAAAGAAGCCACTATCGTCACATATGTGATATTATATGGGGCATTAATACTGCAGGTGTGTTAGTTTCAATATGATGCAAACACTTGATGTTTTTTTATTTCCTCAAGTGCATCTAATGTAATTCTCTATATTGAGGCCAACATAAGAACTCAGCACCATGTTTTGACCTGGCAGAAAATACAGAGTAAAGACATAATATAAGTTGACGCCTCATGAACTGACGCTGTCTATGAGAGCACACGTATTGCAGCCTCCATCTTGTTATAATTCCCAAAATTTTTATCTGATTTTCATTCGTTTTTGTTTGTTACAGAGAGCAGAGATGTAGCGATGATACAGGACACTTTTAAAAACTTTTTTTTTATTATCTATGTTAACCTTTTAGATATTCTTCTTCCATCCAATATGGCGGCAACGCCACATCACATTCCAGCACGCAATGTAGGGTTTTCCCTGCAACATGTGGGTATTTATTTTTTTGTGAACAATTTTGAGTGGCCAAAAAATATTATTTAAAATGAATGACGGGAGACATGTTTTCTAAAATACCCGTCGTGTGTACAAGGCTTTAGTGTGTGTCCTCGTCCTTCAGATTAGACGGGTTGAGGGTTAAATGACGTAATGATAAAGTGAAAGTCATTGTGAGCGTTTGCAGCTTTTAATTAAAAGTATATGGTAGGTTGGCTTCAAAATCTGTATGCATTATTTTTTATAGAGAGCCACATATACATGACAAAGATGTCTCAAACTGTAGGCCCGTCTTCTACATTTGTGTATGTGTATGCATGTATTTACTTTTGATGAGTGACACTAAAGGCCACCCAGAGGCAAGGGGGCCCCTGGCCAATCAGAGCTGTGTTTGTTTTGGATGGATCCAGTGTGAGGAAGAGCGGAGAGCCATGGGCGCTGTAATGCCAAAAGAGAGACGGGAAAAGCAGATAGGCGTAATGAATGAGATAGCTGTGTGTTTGCAGTCTGGAGGATTGATTGACACTGGGAGGTCTGTCTGTGCAAGATGGCCTCCAGCTAAATCAGTTTGGCATCAACAACAACAACAGTCTAAATCTCACCATTAGGTCAGAGCAGCAACAGGCACGGATAGTTTCCACCTTCTGAATATTTTTCCTCTTTCCGTCTGTCAGGGAGCATTACAGCCTCCATTTCTCTCTGATTCCTTTTTGGTCTATCTCTCTCTGTCTCCTCACTTTCTTCACATCTATTTCTTGCCTTCTTTCTTTTATCCATTTAAAAAAAAAATTACTCAATGTCTGCTCTCTAATTTCCACAATTTATCCCCAAATTATTTACTTTTGTTTGTTTTCCCTCCCTTTCCTTTGTTTTTTTTCTTTTTTTTCTGTCTCTTGATTAGCTTTCTTTCTTTCTTTCTTTCTTTCTTCTTAAAGTCCTTTGGCTTTCTATTTTGCTCCATCTCCTTTTCTGTCTTACCTTCTCTCCCGTTTACTCTTTTCCTCTGTCTATCCCACTACCCCCCACCCCACCCCCCAGCACCTGTATTTATGCTCTAGAAATAGGCAGTAGACGTCGCCCTGTTTTGGCTCTGTATCATTAGATACTGATGTCATTCTACACTGATGTCAATAGAAATATCAGACCATGATCACATCAAAGCCCTGTTGCCATGGTGACTAAGTGCCATCGTTCTCACCCCAGAAAAAAAGGGCGAGCAATGTGGAGATGTGGAGATGTGTAGAGATGACTAGACAAAGGGTAAAAATGTGCCATGGATGGAGAAAGAGCAGCAGTGTTTATGTGAGGAAGAGAGAGAGAGAGAGAGAGAGGGGAGGCTTTGAATAGTGAAGCTGTTTGCAGAGAATATGGTGTGTCGTGTCTCTGTTGTGTCTTTGTGTTAAATGTTGCATGGTGGACGGCCAGTGAAAGGAAGCAAAGAGCAGGGAGTGATATTGATGTATTGATCTGTGTGTGTTTTCATCTGTAGTATTCAAGTTCCCATGTACACATACAGTGTGCTGTGTCTCTGTGTGGGTTTTCTTACCTTTTATACATCTTCTTTTATCACCAGGACAGTGATGGAGACAAGAGTGAGGACAATCTTGTGGTGGACGTCTCAAATGAAGTAAGTTTGGGTGTCTTCATGTTTAAAGCTCCTGTAAGGAACTTTCCATTCATGTTGGTTTTGTCTCCCCCTGTGGACAAAACAGTCATAGTTGTGTTATTCACTCACACAGGTAGTGAATTTTGATCAGAAATGTCATACTGCTGCCACTTACCACAAAACTTTGGAGAAAAAAAATCAAACAACTATGCAATGGCAGCATCTTTAGGCATTAAAAACAAAGAAACAGTGCTCCTTTGCGGAGTCATGGCATTAGAGGGAATATTAATTTCATCGTTGGCTTAAAACTTCATAGAAACTTCAAGTGCCTGTTAAAATATTTGCGTGTGAATTTCCTAACTTCTTGCTTGTGAAAAGAATTTGACTCAACTACTCTTTTATTACATCTGTTGGGAGATGTTTGAGTAACACTTTTGATAAACCTCTGGACACTTAATTCTTAACAACAAATACTAGGAGAGAAATTATTGACTGAGAGCTGGAATTTCAGTTTTCGTCATACAGCTATTTTTGCAAGTTTTGAATTGAGTGAAACCCCTGGATAACTTTGTGATTTGCATCCGATTGAAAGCCACTTACCCAACCTTGCCCTATAAAGCCTGGAGGAGAGCCTACTGTGGATGCTCAAACACTTTTGATTCCCAGTCGTAAAAGCTTTTTCAAATTTTGGCCTGTAAATATGTTTGAAAAGTGTGAACAACACAGAATGTCATTGTGCTTCCTGTTTGCGATTTATTGTACCACCCATTGCAAATCTTTCTTGCAGAAAATGTCAGCAGAGACTGTTTGTTGTCATTGACTATGACATTAACCCAATGGCATAGTCAGAAGCGGTCAGAATTACAATATAGAAATAGGCTGTACTGGTCATAATAGTCTCGTTTTCTTTTCAACACACACTGATTTTTCAGTACTAATTTGAGTTTTCCCATTATCAGAGAAAGCCAAGCAGTGACTCTAAACATCACCATCAGAGGTCTCCTGACAAAAAATCAGTTGTTGATACTATTTTACCCCAATCTCTTCGAAAAAGCTTCACCCTCATTTCCAGTGGTTTTTAATGAGTTTCCATCCTCACTTTCAAAGATTTCCTGTGCTAAACTTCCTTTTTTCTCCCACATAACTCCTCACAGCTACATCCTTTTGCCAGAGCTGAACATCCCTGTTACAGAAAATATCTTTGATGTCCTCACAAAGCCACGAGTTACAAGCTTCCTTTATCCGACAGCAGCTCTCTGACTCTGGGTTGCAGCCCACACATGAATAAATCATTAGTCCAACAGTTGGAAGAACAGTTCTGCTTGCAGGGAATAACTATAGATGTCCCTTCGCAGCTTAGAACCACCCCCTGTACTCCACATAACCCCGCCAGTCCAGCTGTCAATACTTCTTGAACAAGACTTCATGTGTGTGTGTGTGTGTGTGTGTGTGAGAGAGAGAGAGAGAGAGAGAGAGAGAGGCAATGTGAGGCTAGAGTTGCTAGCATTTTTGCCTTTTTGTGTGACAGTTACTGTTCTTGTCTTGCTTTGTGTTGAGGTAAGATTTTGTTTTCTTTTTGGAAGTTTTTTGAATTTTTTGGCAAAGTGTCTTGAAGTCACTATCCATATAAATCACTTGTTTTGCAGATAGAGTGATGTATGAGTTATGATTGTCAAAAGAAAAGAAAGCTTACTCTGGCTAAGACTTTTAATGTTACATCATCATTTAATAATGATGATAAGTTTAGATAATTTAAATTGAACAGGTGGTTATGCAGATTATAATCCTAGCAGGGTGAGCAGGTCTCTGACATGAGGCAGACGCATCTTGCCTCACTTCATGTCTTATTTTCCTGACAGATAACCTTGGTTGGTAGTATTTGTTTGTGTGTTTTTTGAATGGATGTGTGTAATGTGAAAGTATTCTGTAAGTATGTAGCTGCCTCAGCTCTCTGCTGCTGTTTCCTTGTAAATAGAGGAGCTCCCATGTAAGCTCATTATCAGCCTCTGCTGTTTGTGTTCTCAACTCTTACACACATTCATACTCTAACACATGCACGAATTCACAGATATTTGGTCTGCAAATCTCCTTGTGAACTATATCTATGTATAGTGATTTTCTCTCTCTGACCTCTTAAGGCTCTTCTTCAATTTTTCCACTGTCCCTGTTTCTTTTCAATATTTCTCGACTACACCTCTCATCCTGTTCCTCCCTCCTCCTCTTCCTCTCTCTCATTAGATAACTGCACTCTACTTCATCCAATATATGCAAAGCCATTTATGCCCCCGGAATATTTAAGTTCCTTAAATACTTCACACAGTGTACAAAAATATGTTTTATCCAAGCCTGCTGTATTTTGATATTGCACATAAAAGCAAAACTGGTCTCTTGTGTGATTTCAAAACTGGAACAAAAGCAGAAAGAGAACAAAAAGACAAATGTAGGTAATGGCAGAAAAAGGGAGGGGAATTCTCTGGCGAATTTTGTGTGCTTGTGTGTGTGTTTGTGTGTGTGTGTTTGTGTGTGTGTGAAAGTGTGTTTATGCTCACGTAAATGTATTTGCATGGTTAAGAGTCAATGCATGTGTAAGCATTCAAGCCTGTGCCTGGGTGAGTGCATTCCTTTATGCTTTTTATATATGCATCTGAATATGTGTGTGTGTTTAAGCTCTTAAATGTGTGTGCTGATCACTGCTGTGACCCAGTGAGAAATGCTTACTCCAGCACTTTGTTCTGGGGGAGGCAGCTCTGGCTCGACAGTGATGAAAGCTGCTGTAACAGTGACACAATCTCGGGCTCCACAAACCGCTGTAATAGTGACAGAGACTATCTCTGTTGTTTCATGTAACGTGTCATCATGAAGCAGACTGTAACAGAAAGGATCATGATATTTCCACAGAGTACGACCTTGCTACTTCATAATATAAATCCAACACTTAAATTTAGAGCACATATGTGTATTTGAAATTTATTGAGGGTTTTAAAATGAAGACAATGAAGTGAAAGTTTCCACGAGTCAGCCTAAACCAAATATACAAATATTCTAATGGAAATATCCTTTTAAAAAAAGGAGCTTCTTTTGTTTTTGTTGTGAGCAAGTTGCATCAGGTACCTGTGAGACAGTAATAACCCAAGAATTCCTGTTGGAGTCAAAGACATATAGCTTTGAAGTTTTATCAGTCACCAGAAACACTGCACAGTGGTTTTTAACTTCACCAGAGGGAACATTACAACATCACAGCACGTAATTTCAAAGCAAGGCCCAATGTCAGCTTCACATACTAGTGTACTTTCTTGAGACGACGAAATGTTGCACAAAATCACTTCATAAAACTCAATGTTATCGAAATGACCAAAAAGTGAAAACCACGGAAAACAATAACAAAACAACACCCGCTGAGACCGAAGAGATGGAATTAAGCTCCTGTTTACACTCATGGCAGAACTCAACAGGATTTTTCATCTTTGTCACTCAGGAGCCTAACTCTCCTGCGGGAAGCCCTCCTCACTCCCCTCATGGAAATGGGTTGGACCGGGCCCCCACTCTGAGGAAAGAGCTACCGGGTTCCTCGAGCACAGGAGAGGCCCCTTCGACCCCAAACCCCCGCAGCCCCACCCCAGGGAAGGCCAAGGACCCTGCACAGGTCAGACAGACAGATCATTATTCTGAGCTCAAATCTCTCTGCTATGCCATCGTGTAATGAGACTAAAGGTTTTCAGCATTTATTGCAAAAATTCATGACGTTTTTCTATCCCTGCTTCATGTTCATACACTTAACACACACAAGACACTTACAACTTTTACATCCCATGTTCAGAAATCCTTGTTCTGTTATGTTAAAACACAAATGTAGGGAGTTCTTCTTTTTAATGCTTAACTAATGCGCTAAGCCATGTGTGTGATTTTGTTCTGTTTCTTGGTGAAACTGTTGTTCAGATGGATAAGTCCCAATCCCCCCTCTCAAAGTCGGGTACCCCATCCCCGTCCCACCGTGACGCCCTCACCCCTGGGGCACCAGGAGCTCCTGGACCCAGCACCTCCTGCCTTCGTTTGGTCAGCAAAGCAGCATCCAGTGCTGACCCTCTTGGTGAGATATGAGCCTTTAACGAGTTTGATTATGAAACTTAAAAAATATTATTTTATTTGGTAACTTTCAATGAAGTTGCATTGATATTAAAAGCTTTTGCAGGATCAATCTTTTCTAAACATTCATACTTCTTAATCTTAACCACCAACTCAAAATGTACATAAAAAAATAGAATCCAAAGTTATTAGATTTTGCTGGAAAAATTAAATCATTGTATGTCACACCCCCACCAGGATCAGATTTGCCCTCAGTCCTCCTCTGCCCTTTAAACTCTTGTCCCTGCCTTCAACTGTTTCCTTTGTTTTTGCCTGTTGTTAAGTGAAACTTAAACAGAGAAAACTTTTCATAGATTTTGTGAAATCAAAATGGGATGTCATGTCTTCAACTTTGTCTTCGAACAAAAAAAAAAGTTAAATTCAACCAGAAGTTTTTTCCATTTTTCTCAGCCCCTCTGTGATTGTGTCTGTGCTTGTGTGTTATGTATTTTACCCTCTCCTTTACTTCCATCCTTCAACCCCTCCATCCTCTTTCCCTCCCTCCCCAGCTCTCCGCAGTCCCATGTCTTTGCCCCCCGGTTCATACCCGGCTCACTTTGGCGTGGTGTCCCACGCAGGACTGAACGGGGAGCTGGCCAGTCCAGGAGGCTTCGGAGGGGCTCTCACTCTCTCCCCACAAATCAGTGCAGCAGCTAACGCCTACTCTCGAAGCCCCATGGTGAGAAAAGCAGAATTATTCTCCTCTGTTCAAGTTTGATTTATGGTTTGGCATCAGATTTGACCCTCTGACTGTCAAAGCACTGAGGGAAAATAGACGAATGTGTTCTGTGTTATCAGGTACTGTTGTGCATTCATTATGTTCTCAAAGCTGCCATTTGACATTCTCTTTTACAGAGAGTAAAAAAGAGTGAGTTTGGTGCTTAAAATTACTTATAATGTTTGAATCTCAACAAAATATATCAGTCAGTACAACCACACACTTTTAACAGTTTTAGAGACTCATCTGTAAATTGTTTTAATATTATTGTACACAAAACAGATTTGATCCTCTTACAACTATTTTATCCAGAAAACACTTAAAATTGCCATTTTACTTTCTTCTTCCCACCTTCTTGCATTGATGCTACTTTAAATAGTTTGTTCAATATGTCAGCGTTCCAGTCTGTTGTGATCAAGCTGTTAATTGTTTCTCTGCTTACGTCTTTCCACCAGGTGGCGTATGACTCTCGGTCTCACCTGAGGGCCCCAGGGCTCTCCTCCTCTCTGCCTGGCTCCTCGGGTGGCAAACCGTGAGTTTGTTTTTCTGTAACACATGTAGTTATTCACCGCGAATCTACAACAGTGACAAGGATTAACTCAGGGTTCAAATCTCAGTTCATATAAAACATTTCAAACATCTACAAAGTAATTATATCAACTTCTGAAGTGAACAGCCTTTTTTTCTTGTCATTAAGTCATTTTATATTTTTGGTCATGCTCTCTGTATTCCAAGTGTATTTTGTTTAATGTTTAAAAGGAGTTGAAGGGAAATTTGTGAAAGCTAAGCTGGGGAAGTAGGTGAGACTAAAAACAGGAGTCAGTTACAGATAGTGGAAATACCTTGGCCTTGCTCTCAGAAATTAAAAATATTTTGATTAAATAAGATCCAGATCCGTGAATAGTAGTCCTTCCTCGCTGCTCAGTTTTTTGAATTCACAAGGTTTCAAAGTGCTGCACATTAACCTTGTCTCACAGCTGAAAGCGCTGCTCAGTGTTGATATTGTTGAATGTCCAGGACATTTGCACATAGTTCATTCAGCTTTGCTGACTGAGAAATTGTGTTGTTTTTGTCATTTGCTGCAGAGCAGCAATTCATTCTTGTGGTGCTAATTTGAAATCATAAAACAGCCTCAGCTTCAGTCTGCTCCAGTATTGATCGGCCATTAGCAATGCCACACTGGCTCTGCCCTGTAATACAATCTGCTATTATGCATTCCCACCCACAGCTACAGTCGGCCAAGTAATTGCTGAATTTAGGGAAATACTATTACGAACCAAAGGGCTTCATTTGGGCTGACAGCATATATTAAAGTGAGACAGTTCATGTAACTGGACCATTGTGATTTCTTTTTCACCTCTTCATGTTTCAACTAAAAACTTCCTGCAGTCATTTCACAAGAGTCACATAACTTCTGAGGAAAGAGGTCAAGGTAAAAAAGAAATCACACTTGTTTACTAACAAGAGTTTTAAAACTGAAATAGTACTGAGTTACTGGCTGTTATGGTTTAGTCAAACTTCATAACTTGCACTCTTTGTGTTGTGAACTGTGTATTTCCCCATTGCTCCTCTGCTTCCACTGGCTCATTGATTGATTGATTCTGTCTTGTCTGTCCTGTCTTTGGCCCATTTCTCAAGTCCTTCAATCTCCGATTTAGAAAAAACAAGTCAAAACTCTGTTTATTTCCAGTCATAGCTTTTCATTTCTGCATTGATTTTTTTCTCTTCTCTTCCCTCTCTTTGTTTCCTCTGCAGGGCCTACTCTTTCCATGTGAGCGCAGACGGACAGATGCAGCCAGTACCTTTCCCCCCTGACGCCCTGCTGGGCCCGGGAATCCCTCGCCATGCCCGTCAGATCCACAGCCTAAACCACGGCGAGGTGGTGTGTGCTGTCACCATCAGCACCTCCACACGTCACGTCTACACTGGAGGTAAAGGCTGCGTCAAAGTGTGGGACATCAGCCAACCAGGAACCAAGAGCCCCATGGCCCAGCTGGACTGTCTGGTGAGACCTGAGAAAAGTGTGAAACAGACAGGCAAAAGTGTTAAAAATAAACTCACAAGCCCTCCAAACAAATGTGTGTGAGGGCAGTATGTTTCCAACATCAAAATAATACTTAAACATACTTTTTATTGTTCTGTCCAATCAGAACAGGGATAACTACATCCGCTCCTGTAAAATCCTCCCTGACGGACGGACTCTAATCGTTGGTGGTGAGGCCAGCACCCTGTCAATATGGGATTTGGCCACACCCACTCCTCGCATCAAGGCAGAGCTGACGTCGTCTGCTCCTGCCTGCTATGCCCTGGCCATCTCTCCTGACAACAAAGTGTGTTTCTCCTGCTGCAGTGACGGCAACATCGTCGTCTGGGACCTTCACAACCAGACTCTGGTCAGGTAAGAGGAGGGAGGATAAAAAGTGTGTAAAATTTTGTTTTCAAAAATAACTCCAGACAGAGGGAGCACAGAGGAGAGGAGGGGAAAGTAAGAGAGGAAAGTCTGGAGGATGTGGAAACATTTCATGGAGTTCCTTAGGAGAAAAGTGAAAGGATATGAAATATGAGAGGAAAAATGCAGGGGAGGGGGTTCTTCACCTCTCCTCATGGTGAGGTACAGGGCCTGAAGGGATGTGGATGAAAGAAAACACTAAACTCTAGTTTGGTGGGAGAGAACGAATGCAGGAGATCAAGAGTACACTGCAAAAAAGCCAGCCTTCAAAACCAAAGGGAAAAAATGAAAAAAAAAAATTGGGGGTATTTTGATTAAACAAAGCAAAATAATCTGCTAACAGAACAAGAAAAGAGGGCTTATCAAGACTTTCCAAAAAGAGTAGAATTACCTTAAAATGTGTGTTTTCTCATTTATAACAGAAGCATTTTTCTCTATATTAACAAAATATATGAGATGCCTTAAAAAATTGTCTTTTGAGTTTTGATATGAGCCATATTCACCTAACAAACCCATAAAAATGTCTCATTTCAAGATATCAAAACACAAAGATGATGTCTTAATTGCTTAAAGTGAGTGAAAAAGAAAATCTGCCAATGTAGTAAGAAAAAATTTCTTACCAGGTTTCTTGAAATCAGAACAATGTCTTTGTACAGGAAACTTTTAACTTATATCATTGGCAGATTGTTTTTACTCATGACAAGCAATTCAGGCGTCATTTTCATCCTTAAATATCTTGAAATAAGACATTTTTATGGACTGGTCTGGTAAATGTGGCTCTTATTAAGTCTAAAAAGACATTTTTTGCTTTTAAATGAGACAAACACTTGCTTGGATATCAGCTTTTTTGAAGATTAAAATTAACTGTAGCTGCAGTTTCTGGTATTGAGAAGTTTTGTGTCTTGTAATATGCTTATAATGAGCTGCAGATTTAAATAAAGATTTGTTTTCTTAATTCAGGCCGAGTCTGTTTTTTTGAGTCAAGTTGATTTATCTGTAACAAATAACTCAGCAGCTTTAAAGCCTTATGACTAGTTGATAAAAGCTTGTTTCAGCTGAGAAATGACTTAAATCAAGATATTTTTACGACTGTTTTACAAAAAATTCAAGATGACCCATCTGGAAACAATTTTCAATATCTGACTGAAATGTGATTCTTTCAGTGACTGTGCCTGATTTGAAGTGTGATGAGATATTTTGACCTGAAATTAGAATATACTTGGTAAGATATTGAGTTTTTGCACTGTAGAGACTGGGGAAAAGGAAGACAATGCAGGTGTGGGGTAGGGAGGGTGGGGCAGTAGGTGCTATTTAAAGGAAAAGATTAAAATATATCGGCTCTGACACGTCAAGGAAACGTGAAGCAAACAGACGCGCAGCATGCCAAGACTGCAAACTGCATCTACATGTTTGTGTTCATCCATGAACCTCGGCATCTTTTCTCCCTGTAGGCAGTTCCAGGGCCACACAGACGGAGCGAGCTGCATCGACATCTCCAACGATGGCACCAAACTGTGGACGGGGGGGCTCGACAACACGGTGCGCTGCTGGGACCTGAGAGAGGGACGCCAGCTCCAGCAGCATGACTTCACCTCGCAGGTACACACAGCAAAAAAATCTAAAGAATCTCTAATAAAATAAAGATACACACAACAACAAACAGCACAGAGATCACCTCACATGGCCTTGAACACACACTGACTCCCTTATTCACTCCTCACTGCCACAACAGAGCTATAGAGTTGACCACTGTTGTCAGATGAGTTTCGATCCACCGTGTAATGACTTTCTCCCTCCCTTGCCGTCTCTCTCGGTCTGCCACTTCCCTTCACTCTGCTGCCATTTTCTCTCTTTTTCTCCCCATTTATTAATTCACTCCTTGTTCAACTCTATTACATCATTTCACTCTTTCTTTTGGCCATCTTTTCTTTTCTCAATCATTATCTTTTTCTTTTCTGTCCTTCCTACTTGATTCCTTGATCTGCCATCACATCCTCCTTTCTTTCATCAATTTCTTTTCCTCTCTCATCCCACACCCCATCACATCCTTTTTTCTGTCTCTATTTTCTTCCCTACCTTTGATTCCTTCTGATTCCTCTCCGTCTCTCTCTGTCTCTCTGTACCCAGATCTTCTCTCTGGGTTACTGTCCAACAGGCGAGTGGCTGGCTGTGGGAATGGAGAGCAGTAATGTGGAAGTCCTTCATGTCTCCAAACCTGACAAGTACCAGCTGCACCTTCACGAGAGCTGTGTTCTCTCCCTAAAGTTTGCCTACTGTGGTAAGAACACTCAAAAATCACTAGTTCAGTCATGTTGTTGCTGCTCTCTTACTATGTATTCAATGCACCATGCCTTTATTCCTTTATTACCCTTATTTGCCTTTGTTTAATGTCTGATGTGTGTGTTTGTGTGTGTGTGTCTGTTTGTGTGTTTGTGTGGGTCCTTTCAGGGAAGTGGTTCGTGAGTACAGGAAAAGACAATCTGTTGAATGCATGGAGGACACCATATGGAGCCAGTATTTTTCAGGTGAGGCAGCAGTGATGTGTTTTCAGGATGTTTAAACTTTAACACTTGTTGGGTATGCATGTTTGTGCATGTGTATGTGCTCATGTGTGTGTGTGCTTGTAGGTAATTAGGTAGGTAGGTTACTTTATTGTACCTGTGGGTAGATCTGTTTTGCAGTAAGATGATAATGACATCCACTTTGGCATTTTGTCACAGACAATCAGAACACAAAACCATGCAAAACTGACACACTACGAAAACACTTAAACACTGAAAACCATAATTAAATGAAAGTGGATTTCATTTAAATAGGGTGACCATATTCTGAAAACCCAAAAAGAGGACCCCTTACCTGGACCTTTGGAGATACTGCAGAAATACTGAAAGAAACTGAAAAACAGCTAAGTAGCTTTTTAAACCATACATTTCTATAACCATTCCTTTTTTATTTGAAGTGAACTTTTTTTTGTAACATAAACATTAACAATGCCTTACAATATGCTTTATTAAAAAGAAAAAGGCCATTGCTCAAAAATGTATTGTTCTTATGCAAAAATATAAACATACTTTATCATAGCTTATCTAAAATTTTAGTCCAACAAAAAGAAAATTGGAGGTATTCTTCAATTTTCTTTTGTAAACCAAAATAAAAGAGAGGTCATGCACTCTTGTTTTATTTGGACCAATTTAAAAATACAAATAATGGCTCAAAATGAAAGGAAAAAAAGAGAGGTTGCTTTTTCTTCACTTTTATTTCTTGAAGTTCACCACGTCTGAATAGTTTGCCAAGTGTCTAGAGCCTTAAATTGCAACTGACCAGTAGGTGCCAGCTTTGCAGACAGCAAACAGTGCTTCCCATCGGTCACGACCACAACAAAAATGGAAGAACTTTTTCTGCACTTTCTGCAGTAAAAATGCATTTACGCCTCGTCACATTCTGTCTGAGAGTATGGCGAAGGCAGGCAGAGCATGTTTTTTGTATCGATCTGAGAGAAGGAGTGACCTGGGTCTGTGGCGTCATGACGCATGCAGCGTTCAAGCTCAACATCTTGTAGGTACATCAGAATAATGCCAGTGGTCCAGTGTGGCAATCTATTTTCTGTAGAACAAGCTGAGAGAAACCTGGAAGTCTTACGTAGTTTCATGAAAAAAACTCAGACATAATTTTATGACCAAAAAGGAGGACACATGGTTACCCTAATTTAAAAGATACCTCTATGGAAATGAATAGATAAAAACAAATAAAAGTTATCATTAGGAAAACTAAAAACCACAAGTACAGCCAAGATAAAAGCAATAGCTAATATAAACATAAAAGTCACAAGACCAAATAAATAATGCTAATTAAGGTATGTGCAACTATCATGACAACTTGTTCAATTTAGTAATAGCAGCAGGAACAAAGCTGTTTCTGAATCTCTTTGTCCTGCACCTTTGGACTGTGAACCTCAGTCGGGAGGGAAGACGCTGAAACTCATTGTGCAAAAAGTGGGAGTCATTGTTTACAGCTGTGGTAGCTTTCTGCTGTACCTGTCTGAGGTACAGGGATGCTGGAGAGATTGGGCTGTGACTCACCAATCAGCCAACTGGACCATTTAACTATGTAGTTTAAGGTATTTCTGTCTTTTGAGATAGTGTTACTGAACCATGATACCGAAGAAAAGGACAAGACAGATTGAATAAAAGCACGATAAAACAATGCCATGATAGTTTGATCAATGTGAAAGAATGAGAGATCCCGTGCTGCTGACCCTGTTTGCATGTGCATGTGTACACATATCACAGCTAGAGACACAAATGTGTTTGCTATTTCCCTTTACTGTCCCTTCTCACTCCAACACACACACACACACACACTGAGCCCTGAAAGCTAGAGAAAAGCAAAGATGAAGGGAAAGAAGGAGAGGAAGCAAAACTTTTTCGTTTTTTACCTTCCTGGCATGTTGATCCATGGTGACTTGCAGGGGTTTATCAGAGAGTGCAGGCTGCCAAGACACACACACACATGCACACAAAACAAATGTATTGATACCGCCATGTTCAAACACTCCGTTTGAGGAAACATTGAATATGCGAAGATGCAATATTTTTAGCTGAGCCAGTTTGAATGAAACTGGGAAGGGGGTGAAGGTAGTTGGGTGTGTGTGCATTTGTGCGCACACGTGCGAGTGGGTAGGAGGGGGGGCTGTCATGTTTTTATAAGCTACAGTGGGCAGCAGGGTTGGAGGCTCCTGTCTCCCCCGGTGGACTAAAGGGAGAATGCTGGCTATCTACTTTGTTATCCAAATGCCAAACGCTCCTCCTGCCAAAGCTCCCTCCTGTCACCCTTTTATACAGAGCTGCTATCTCTCTTTCTCTCCTTTTTCCTGCCTCCTCTTTTCCTCTTTGGTTTATCACTGTCCTCCTCTCTAGCCTCTTTTCCTTCTCCTGTTTACTGTTGTCTTTTCTCCCTCACCGCGCTTGCTCTTTTTTTATCTAACTCTCCTGATCTATGTGTACCTCTCATCCCTTGCTGTGTTTTCTCTCTGTCCTTGTCCTTTGGTTTATTTCTGTCCTTGCTTTCTTCCATATTTTTTTTCCTGCTCTACCCCTTCACTTTTTGTCCTCTGTTGTTCAAATTCTCCTCTGTGGCTGATCTGTTGCATGTCTCTTTTTCTTTCTCTTTTTTTTTTACCCCAAAAGACTTGAGGCATGAATATCATTGGAAAATTACATATTACTGCATATTTTATAACAAAAATAAAGCATATTTTATAACATAAACCTAGAATCATTCAATCTCCATCCTCATTGGAATTGGGGTTGTATTATGCACCTAACAATATGAGTATTGCGTATATCCACATCCCAATGATGATACTAAATTGATATATTGTGAAGCCCTAATGCAGATACATGCATGAGAAAGGAGCTCATTTTAATCAGCCCAAGCCTGTAGCTCCATAGGAACTCGTCAAAGCCTCTGCCAGTCCTAACGTAAAGCCTTTTCAAATAGGGAAGTTTTAAGCCACCTCTTAAAAGTAGAGATGGAGTCTGCCTTCTGGACCCTGAATGGTAGATTATACCAAAGGAAAGGGATCTGATAACTGAAGCTTTTCCCTCATCGCATTTTTAAAACTTGGCGTGATGCTCCTGAGGGGTTATAGGACTCTTTGAGCTCTAAAATACGTGACAGAACCTGACCATTGCAGCTCAAAAAAGAATTTCAGACTCTCCTTTGACAAGTGATCCTTTTTTTTGTTTGTTTTTTTATTCCTTTTTCTCAAATCCATCTTTCGCCCCTTCCCTTTGGCCTGTCACTGCATCCCTTCCCACCTGAACCCCTCTACTTTTTATTTTGTTATGGCTTGAGATATTCCGTGTGAAATGGCATCTCACTGCTGGCGTGATGATTGACAGCTCTGCTGTGCTTGTAGCAGAGAGGGAGGGGGAGGAGAGGGAGAGGGGGAGTTTAGAGAGGAGGAGGGGGAGGGGGAGGAGGAGGAGGAGTGGGGGAGTTTAGAGAGGAGGAGGAGGAGGAGGAGGAGGAGAGGGGGAGCTTAGAGAGGAGGAGGGGGAGGAGGAGAAGGAGGGGTCGACATGAGAATTGGGGGCAGAGTGAAATGGGGAACCTAAGAGGATGTAGAGGGGAAGTGGAGGAGGAGAGTGTGGGAAGAAAGGAAGGAAGATAAATGATGATGGAGCAGTGGGAGGCTGAGGGGAAGGAGGAGGAGGAGGGGCAGCAGCGGGAGCTGTAGATCATCTAAAGCCAGGTGCCCAGGTCTGCCTTTCTCACACACCACACAAAAAAACACGCTCACACACCCCACCCCACACACACGCGCGCGCACACACACACACACACACACACACACATGCACACACACAGAGGGGGAGAGGAGGGAGATTGTGATGGGGAAAGAGGAAGATTATCCATTTTGTTAGTTCATACAAACCATCAGACTCATGCAGCTAGTGACGCTAAAACCTGCAGTTAATGAGGCTGCGCATCACCAGAGAGATAGAGAGAGATAGAGAGAGAGAGAGAGAGAGAGGAGACGAGTGAGTCAGCATCCTGGAGCTGTGCTGTCGTCTGTTTGGAAATAATTGCAGACTGTTTTGAAATGCAAATATGTCTTGTATGATTGAGTATTAAGTGATGATTCATATCTTTTTTAACATCTTTCTCTTTGTGTTTGTTTCTCTCCATCTGTCTCCACATATCCACCAACACTTATCTCTCTCTTTTGTGTCTCTCGCTTGTTTGTAGTCCAAGGAGTCCTCGTCTGTGCTGAGCTGCGACGTCTCCCCAGATGACAAGTACATAGTGACGGGCTCCGGGGATAAGAAGGCCACAGTGTACGAGGTGGTGTACTGAGACAGGAGGAGCTAGGATGGAGATTTTGGGGTGTTCCCTTTTTTTTGTTTTTGGAGGAGGGGCAACCACTTAACCAGTCGCCCTACGATCCTGATCCTCATTACATCAGCAACAGCAGCACCCTTGTCTCAGTACTCCTGATCCTCACCCCTTAAGCATCACCCCTTCTCCCCTTTACTTTTTGCTGTGATACAAACTGCTGTGGAAGCCCTCTCTCCTCCCCCTCCCTCCTTTTGTCTTTTAGCTCAAGGATGAAGCATGATAGTAAAGAGAGGGGAAGCAGCAAGATAAGAAGGACAAAGAAAAAGGGCGGTGGAGCATAAAGATAAAGTCGGGAAGCAAAAGAGGAAGAGAGAGAGCGAGAAGGAAGAGAAATGACAGGGAGGAAGAGGAGGAGGAGGAGGGGGAGGCTGGGTAATTAGGGCTGTTTCCTGATTAAGAGCTCAGTGGAAGGAAGGCCCCCAGAGGAGGTGCGGAGCGGCACTGTGGGAGCGCCAGCTAGGAGCACTGATACCACACAATCGATTCATTAGGCAGACAGTGGAAGCCTTAATGAGGCTGACGCCGCAGCTCGCTCTCCCCACAGAGAGGTGTCAGGAGCTGGGGAACGATGACGCTTCAGATATCCGCATACACCGACACGAAACATAAACGTGCTCACACACAGAGCAGGCGCACGTCATCGGCAGCAGTACACACAGACATACTTGAATACACCCCCCTGGAGGTAACCGTCGGAAGAGAGAAACACACACACACAACACACAGAGCACCCAATTAAACATTCATGGCACACTCGCCGTCTCACTGCTTAATATCTATTTTATTTTGGTCTGACAAAGGCAGCGTCTAATGAGCAGCCGAGTCAATGGGATTCTCCGAGGGCCCACAGACACAAACACAGAACATCAGCTGAGCTGTTCCCTCTAATTCCTCCGGATTGTTCTCCTGACACCGGGCGATGCTCTCACTCTCATTAAAGGCGCTGTCAGCTAGATGAAGAAGCAGCACGCCAACTTCACTGTAAGGCAGACAAGAGGGCAAATTAACACCACACAATTTAATATCACAAGCAGCCGACTCTCTATCTTGATCCAACTAGTTGCTGTTTTGATTTACAAACCTGATAAGAAGATGTATTTCTCCGTCATATCTCCACCTCTGCCTGTCTGTGGATGTCTTTAACTGCTCTGGCCAATGTTTGCTGAGCTAATGAGTGAGATGCTAAAAACCTCAAAGGAATAGTGTAACGTTTTGGGAAATACGCTCATGTGCTTTTTTTCTTTTTTTTTTGAGATTGAAACGAGAAGATTCATACCACCCTTGTGTCCTTTGATTTTAAAGCCTGTTTCACTCTTGAAAATTTATGGACATGCTGCACCTGAAATGTTCAAAGGATGTAATTCACACATGTTCCTCGACATGAAACACTTCTCCGAAGGGAGGACATTACTAAGGATACAGGTCACTGCAGATTCATTTATTCCAAGATATCCAGGATGGTGTCGAAGGAGTCCTAACACCACCACAACAAATTTTGGCTCTTCGTCAATTAGTCAATTTTTCAGTATAAAGACAAGTGTGGGATAGCATTTTTCTGAATTTTACCCACTGAGTCACACAACCTTGACTATTTTGTAGGGATTTTGTCACGGGATATTAGAAAATCAGGTGAAAATTTGAACCCAAAAATTTATGAACATTTTCCGGGGTACAGTGTGAGAAGAAGGTACGGAGCCCCTGATGTCCCTAAAAGCTTCTTTTATTCATCCTGTTAGCACATGATGGTTACATTGTGCACCAAAGGTATTATCTTGTGAGCACAAGACAATCACATTATGCACACAAGATAAAATATTTGACTTTTTCAGACTTCAGAGGCTCCCTAAAAATGAGAATAAAGGCGCCACATGATAGCTGGTTCAAAGCCTTGCTGAAAAAAGGGGAAATGACAAGCTTAGCTCCTTCTAAAGTGACAGGGAAACTCACTAGTGAACACAATCTGTGTTCACCAACCAAAAGTGTAGCATTGAATTAAAAAGAAAAAAAAACCATTCTTTGCTGGGTTACGTTGTTGATTTTTTTCTATCGTTGCAGCTAAAAATTTCTGTTGGGTTCTGCTTATTTACTTGTAATTAAAGTGAGCAACCAAATGGCCAGGCAACACCTTACTTTTATACTCTAGTTATACACAATATGCAACTTGTTATTCAGAAATTTCTTGTTGCAAGTGGTTGGATTTTGATTTGGAAAAAATTAAGCTAATTTCCTGTTTTGTTTTTATGTCAAGCTATGCTAACAGGCAGCTGGCCGAAGCCTCAGAGTGGTATTAATCTTATCGTCTGCCATCCATGTGTTTCCAAAATGTTAAAACTATTCCTTACTTTCTACTCCTCCTTGTATAATATCTGATCTGATCAGAAAGTTGTATATCAGAGCTCTCTGCTTTTATAGAGCAAAAATTACAACGTATAGATTCAAAGGGCACGTTTTAAGCTTTTCTTTTATTACCCATTTACTGCAGCATTTTTATGAATAGTGTCTGCTTGTCTTATGTAATGATATGTTTATGTATCTGGTTGCCAATGACTGCGCGTTCTTGGAGCGAATAGCCGGGAGTGCACTCACACCTGGAGACACAAACAGAATATAGGCAGGACATTTGTTTCTGTTCTCTTTTTTTTATGATATACTCTATTTTTTATCTTTAAATAAAGGTGGCAGGCAGAAGGGAAACAGCAGCAGTCCAATGATAAAACGAAAAAAAAGGATTTAACCCTCAATGTGGGAAAATAACTCCTATGTCTTCTGCTTGTTGCTTTTCTTTTATTCCCTAATTTTCCGGCGTGGTAGTGAATGTACTATAGTCTGTTTTCAGTCCCCGCTGTGCAAATAAACTATGTCTCTGTTGAGTCCATGGAAACAACAAAGCAGATTTAGCCAACAAAGACGTCCAACTTTTTACTGCATGCCTGTTGCACTAAAGCTCCACTTCTGCAGGTACAGTGATTGGTTCAAAAGCCACATTTTTAAAGAAGGGTGGATTTTACATTACAGTATGCAATTTAGTTTCACTTTATCAACAGCAAGATTTGTGGATGTTTCTCGCAGAAGCTCTAGAAAATAATGAGGGACTTCTACAGCCGATACTGTAGCAGCCAGGAGTCAAAGATCATCTGTACAGTTGAAATCCTCTCTCCCTGTCAGCAGCAGGCACACGTAAATGAAACTCTCATACACAAGCTTGTATAGTACACAGAATGATGCTGTATAATGGCTATGCATTCAGTGGTATAGCGTGAATATTTGGGACATTGTATTTGATACTCTTCTTTAACTGTCAGTAATGTCTCTCCCCCTGCCTCGGCTTTCCTTCTTCAAACATGATAAAAACTTTTCTTTCTGTTTTACAAACATATTTAGTTCCCTCTTTAAAAGCCAAGGATTTTTTTTTATAATGCACTGTGTCTTCTTCCCTCCTGATGCGTTTCTGATGTGCTGTACAAGAAAAACTGTGTGTGAAAAATAAACCAAATTTGTGTTCATCCTTTCAGGTTCGTGTCTTGTCTGTTTTGGGGGTGTGAGATTGAATATTAAAAGGTAAAATGAGAGGGAAACTTTTCATATCATTAACCTGCTTTGTCCAGTTAAAAATGCCACACTTGGCAAGGGTGACCAAACCTCCTCTTTTGTTCACCAAGATAGGCAATTAAGTTTGTGGAGATTTTATAAAATTTCCAAAAATCTGTTGTTTTCTCAGCTTGTTCTACACACTATAAATATTTATAATACAGCCCTGCACTGGGCTACAGGCATTATTCTGATGTACCAACCTGTCAGGATGTTGAGCACGACCGAAAACATGGTTTGAGACAGAAAATGCACTTTTGAGATAAAAAGTCAGAGTTCTGGGAGTTAAGAATTGAAATTTTCATTTAGAAAAAAAAAAGCCAAAATTGTAGGGGGGTAATTTTTTTTTCTCGCACTTGGCAGTTTCAGCCCAGCTCATGTGACTTACTGCTGCATAGCTGTTAGTTTTGAGACCCTTTCCCACCTCATTTCCAATATGGCTGTGCCAGCTGTTTTGCTTTAAAACTCTGTTTCAGAAACAGACAGATGATGTCACAGAAATTGCGCCCATTTATTATACAGTCTATGGTGTTTACTACTGGTGTGCAATACTGCAAAATTCAGTATCAATTGGATACTAAGTAAATGTATCTATACATTTAAAAGCAGCTTGAAGTTTGCATGTCAGACCTCCTTTTTGTTTTAAGTTCTAGTTATGGAAAAATACACATAAATACCCTCTTCTCTTTATACTGCTCTATTATTAAACACTGAAGACAGACAGTGGGATAATTGAAGGCTATTGATGTGTGTGTCCATGTGTGCCACTGTCTGAGTCCACCAGCTGAGCAGTTTCAAGTCACAAGTCTCAACACATTCCTTCTTAATTTTTGGGCTAAAACTCTGCACGATATTGAGAGGTAGCCTCCAAATAGCATCATGGTCTTCACCACAGTAAACGTGACTAAAAATCTTGCTCACAACTGTAATGATCAATTACTCCCTCTTCCCACAATCGTAATCTTCCTGATTAGGCTGCTGTGTTTAGTCTAAGTTTCAATGACAAAGAAACAGTTAATCTCAAACTGCCAGTGATGCTGTAGGTGTTTTATCCTGGGATACTTGTTGTTTATGAGAAAACACGGCAGATGATGAAGCTGTGTGCCCCTACAGTAAAGCAGAAAAAGTCAGAAAAGGCAAATGCTTCTTTCATTTTCACATAAATATTTCTAAGGTACCTTTTTTGCACCTAGGAAAGCAAAATATTCAGAAAATTCTTGCTTTGTTTGTTTATACATTAGGTTTTAAAACATCTAAGTTGAGCTTGGCAGGAGATCATTTTGTTTTTTTCTCCTTCAAACCATCTTCAGTTCCTCAGCAACTGTTAAAGTCAGTGTTTTTTTCTTCTGGGCTAGATGTTTATAAATGTCAAATACAAGTGATTACTCACAACAGCTGCTCCACATTCTCATCACTTCCTTCAGAAAATTTAAGTCATGCAACATCTTTGTTTGCCTTTAGAGAACTTTATTTACATGTCCATATATAGCAAGGTTCAAGGTTCATGATGCAGCTGTGAAAATACCTGTCTGCCTATATGTGCCCTAACAAATAGAAAAGAAAACACCTTTAATGTTGGATGTGAAGGGATGAAGATGAGGCCACATCCAGAGAAAACCTGGTGTGTGTTTGGACAGGATTTAGTTTTCTGTCTTCTGGGTTATGTTTGTTCTGTTCCAGGAGTTCATCTTCAGAATATGTCCGGTATTGTTCATTTACAAAGAAAAACAAAAGAAAAAAAAGA
Source organism: Thalassoma bifasciatum (assembly GCA_008086565.1). NCBI lineage: Eukaryota > Metazoa > Chordata > Actinopteri > Labriformes > Labridae > Thalassoma > Thalassoma bifasciatum. Next base: position 120,649 of record RPOG01000166.1, on the reverse strand, counting down.
CAAAAGAAAAAACTTTCAGGATACTCTGGAGGACACTGAGCCCTGGTCTGTGCCGTATGAAGTGGAGATGATACAATCATGTCGCTGCTGACATTTAACCAGGAGAAAAAACCCAGAAGTAGCTGGAACTTCAGAGCACACCATCCCGCCATCTGCCACACATCTGCTGCCCCGAGGAGCAGCCACGTGCTGTGGCCTGAGCTGGACTTCACCAGGCCAAACTGGGCCAGGCCAACACACGGCTGGGACTTCGAACACAGCACAGAATATTGAGGGTAATTTTCCAGTTTCCAGCCTTCCCTGGTTTTCCTCTCTCCCTCAGTCCCCCTTCTCGTCTCTTTCCACAGGATGCAGTCCAACTGTTTGCGAAAAATTCAAAGGCTAAAAAAATAAGTTTTTTTCTAATTTCTTGTTCACTACAGAGGTTTTATTTTGTTAAAAAAAAAAGAAAAAAAGGAACAAAAACAAAATTTCTTTGGAGGAATCCACAATTGCTCAGCTATAGACTAACCAGCGTTCTCAGAGCATTAAAACAAATGTTTTTCTTTTCCAGAGATGTGACTTTGTGCCCCCTTCATACTCTTTCTCTCTCATTTCTTTCACAAACGTAAACAAAACAACAAAGTAGGATTCGAGTTTCTCGTGTTAATCGATGCCACAGACGCTCTGTACAGTCATTGGTGCAGGAGGGAGCCCTGGCCCTGCCCCCTGGTTATTAGTTTGTTTGTTTGTTTGTTTGAGTCAGTCAGAGTTCAGTAGATGACTTCATAGACTGTGGCCTTCTTGTCTCCGGAGCCGGTGACGATGAATTGGTCGTCAGGAGAGATATCACAGCTGAGGACTGATGAAGACTCCTTCGACTGAATGAAGAGGGAGAAAGGGAGCATTGTTTAGTACTATTAATTTCATAAAAACACAAATAAGGTCAGCATTAAGACAGGGTTCTTGTGTCCAAAACGAGCTCAATATTTAGACTGGATGATAGAAAAGCAGAAAGATGGGTTTAAGAGTTTTAGATGACTCAATGTTTTCAATATCCATCTTCTCAGTGTTTCATGGCCCACCTGGAATATGCTGGATCCATAGGGTGTCCGCCATGCATTCAGGAGGTTATCTTTGCCTGTGCTCACAAACCATTTACCTACAGGACAAAAACACACACAGCCAGTCAGATAAAGCCTCAGGGGAGGTGAGATACGGAGAAGTCTGAGAGAGAGTGAGAGGGAGAGAGAGGGTGCTGCGCTTGTAAAGAAAGGGAGAGAAGAAAAGAAACTGCAGGAGATTTGTTCTGCTTCCCTAGTCAGAATATATGAGGCTGCGTGTGTGTGTGTGTGTCTATGTGTGTGTGTGTGTGTGTGTGTGAGCGTACCGCAGTAGGCAAACTTTAGGGAGAGAACACAGCTCTCGTGAAGGTGCAGCTGGTACTTGTCAGGTTTGGAGACATGAAGGACTTCCACATTACTGCTCTCCATTCCCACAGCCAGCCACTCGCCTGTTGGACAGTAACCCAGAGAGAAGATCTGGAAGAAACAGAGGAATGGGGAAAGACAGAGGTGGATAAAATAGAGAAGGCATACATCATCTGAAGTAGCTCATCAGTTTATCTGCTTTATGAGTGTGCACATTTGTGTGTGTGTGTGTACCTGCGAGGTGAAGTCATGCTGCTGGAGCTGGCGTCCCTCTCTCAGGTCCCAGCAGCGCACTGTGTTGTCAAGCCCTCCCGTCCACAGTTTGGTGCCATCGTTGGAGATGTCGATGCAGCTCGCTCCGTCTGTGTGGCCCTGGAACTGCCTACAGTGGGAGTAATGCAGCATTGAAACACAAAGATTCTTTCCTTTTGCTGACTGATCTATTTGAAAAGACTTCTTAATCCAAATCGAGTCACCAGGTGAATAGAGCATCTCTCAAATGCCTTCAATGAGTCTGTACCATGGGTCGTCATCACAAGGACAAGGCAGTTTTCAATTTCAGAGATACGACAATTACGTGATTCAACATGCCAAAGTAAAACTCATGTCTATAGATGAAAGCTGAAGCTTGGTCTATGGTTGAAGCGTCTGCGTTTTTCATCCAGACATGATCAATCATACAAAGATTGCATGATAGCCATGTTATGAACAATTCCTTGCAGCCACACTTAGCAGAGAAGAGGAATGAGTAAAAAAATAATACTGTAAACTGTAAACAAATGTAAACTCTTCTTCCACTCCTAATAAGCACTCTGGTAGACATGTGTTTGCGATGCACTGCCCCCTACAGTTTGAGAACAGACGCCACATGGAGTGATAACAAGCATAAAAGCCACACCGCTCTATTGTGCTGCACTGAGCGTCTCATTTCTATGTGTCAGTGTTCATGCTGAGAGCATTATACAGCCTTGAGGCAGAGAGAGAAGCAGCAAAGACAGCCAGGGGTATAGCTGGGTAATATGGCTAATAAAATGATGAACTTATTTTTTTTCACATCATCTGACCTCTATTGTTATTATGATTTTTTACGTTCTTTCTTAATGCCAGTTTTAAAGCATCTGTACTGACAACTGACAGTCTATTAAGAAAAATAAAATAAAAAATGCCTCTCCCCTCATAGAAAAATATTAACTTCATGAGCTAGTTTACAGCCCTGAGTGTTTTTTTGCAGGTATGCAAGACCTGAAATAAACATATTGCCCCCTCGAGGATAATGAAGACACTTTAAAATATAAACAATCACTATCTGAAAGAAATCACTTGTGCAATAATTTTTCTTGCCTTTGAATTTCGCTTGTGTGACACAATGGCTCCATATTCAGTCACTGTTTACTTCTATGGCAACTTACAAACAAAAGTGGAGCAGGACAAGACCGGCTGTTGTCACACACATATCTGCCATGTTTGATTGGTTAAATATGCTCACAGTTGATCACTGTAATAAATCTGAAACTTATCATGATCACAAATCCTGAGCATTTAATCGCCCGGCCCGAGCCAGGGGTACACAGCAGTATGAGCATCAGTAAAAATACAAGTGGCACTGTTAAGAATCAGACACAGCAAAGGAGACGCTAGGTCGGAAGTGAGTGAAGATGAGCTGAGCCGTTAGGTGATGTTCTGTTGGCCAAGCTTAACTTTGTACAAACTAATGTTTACTTAATATTTTGAACCACTTTAATATATGTTACTTTTAACTATAATTGAAGGTTTGTATCACCACAATGATAACATTTCTCAGAGCTCTAATACTTCATATATAATGAAAGGAGAAGCTTTAATTTTTGACATACTGTACATAAATTAATACTAATTATATCATTGCAGTAAGAATGAGTGTCACATCCAGGCCAATGAAACCAAAAGGTCCTTATTAGTTGACAGAAGACTTGATTTAAGAAGGAAACTGCTTCCTGTTTTCTTGGGTAAGAAAACAATCACTCCCTCCTCCCTCCTCTTACCTGACCAGAGTCTGATTGTGAAGGTCCCAGACGACGATGTTGCCATCGCTGCAGCAGGAGAAGCACACCTTGTTGTCAGGAGAGATGGCCAGTGCATAGCAGGCAGGAGCAGACGACGTCAGCTCTGCCTTGATGCGAGGAGTGGGTGTGGCCAAATCCCAGATTGACAGTGTGCTGGCCTCACCGCCAACGATTAAAGTCCGTCCATCTGACAGCAACTTGCAGGAGCGGATGTAGTTATCCCTGTTCTGATGGTATGACAAGGCAAATAAAAATTCACTTACAATAAGGCATGTTGTGCTCCTCTTTAATTGCTGACAAGGGGATAAAAATATGCAAAGTAAAGTGTGTTGCTACAGCAGCATCACAGCTGCTGGAGGATTTGGCTGTAGAACAACAACATGAAGGTGATTCATCATCTGAAGTGTTTTTTATGAGCAGAAAAACAGCCGCATTACTTTTGGTAGTAAAGCAGCATTATTAGACAAAAGATGGACAACAACTGTTAAAAATAAGCCCATAAGCTTCCATCATATTGTCCCCCCTCCTTTCTCAAGTCTCACCAGACAGTCCAGCTGGGCCATGGGGCTCTTGGTTCCTGGTTGGCTGATGTCCCACACTTTGACGCAGCCTTTACCTCCAGTGTAGACGTGACGTGTGGAGGTGCTGATGGTGACAGCACACACCACCTCTCCGTGGTTTAGGGTGTGGATCTGACGGGCATGGCGAGGGATTCCCGGGCCCAGCAGGGCGTCAGGGGGGAAAGGTACTGGCTGCATCTGTCCGTCTGCGCTCACATGGAAAGAGTAGGCCCTGCAGAGGAAACAAAGTGATTAGAAACATATGAAAATGAGGGAATAACAGGCTGCAGATTTACTGAATCAGATGGAGTGTATATCAGGAGAAGAGTGAGAAGAAACATTTCATTATTCACTTTTTCGTAAGGACACGCTTATCTTAAACTTACATGCATTAACACAATTTCAAAGTATTACTATAAGTCTCAGCTTACATTTTAAAAATCACTTTGGAAAAACTGACACAGTCTGATAAAAGCCTGACATTAACTGATATCTGACTGAACATTAATGTTTGAGCTTCTTTAAAACTGCTCTGCAAAAAGTACTGACATTACATCTTTCACACTGGACAGAAACTAACACTTATACCAAAGGCACACAGTGTAGAGGAATACTAACTATGCAGTCTGTTGATGAACATCAGCTACACATTTCAACAATGATTCTTCAGTGCCTGCTTTACATTTTCACCTCACATAATAGAATTACCATAAAGATTTCTAGCCAGCATCTTTTATCATTCAATCTCCTGAAGTTGTAATTGAAATTTGAGGAGAACCTCAGTGCAACTAATAGTAAACAGGTAAAGATTTGAGTGATAATGGGCAAGGAGGAAACTCACGGTTTTCCAGAGGCGGCTGACTGCAGGCTGGCCGGAAGCCCAGGGACCCTCATATGGGGGTGGGGAGATTCATAGCCCACCTGGAAGACAAGGAAAAAAATAAAATGTAAGAAAAATGCAAACTACAAGGAATGTAGTTCACATCGAAAAATTATCTCCCTCTAGCTCATTTTGAAAATTATATGCAGTGGATTTAAATGTGACCCTGCAAAGACAAACTATTAGCAGAGCATCTTTCTCACCACAGGGGATCGTCCGTAACCTGCCGCAGCAGCCGCAGCAGCTGCTGCAGCTCCATTCATCTGGGGAGAGACCAGGTGGAGGCCAGCACCGTAACCTGCCGGCCCGGGCAGGTCCCCATTCACTCCTGGAGGAGGCAGACCGAAGGCCCCTGGAGGGTATGCCCCCTGCACCGCCAGGGGGTTTCTGAGACCCAGAGCTGAATGTAAAGACATCGCCGAGTCATTATTGTGAGTAATCATTTAAGTGAGCATATTATACATGAGTAAAACAGAAACAGCGTGTTTCCACAGTGCAAAATCATCTCCACATTTTATCAAGGTCAGATTCTGTGACAGAGTTGTGAGTGACGGGCTGTGAACAGGCCGATGCATGTTACACAAAAATCCAGGACATCCCTTCTGCTGCTCTGGACCACTACTGACCCCTGCTGGTCACTATAGCTTCCTGCAGAGTGTGTATGTGTGTGATCACAAATGTGTCCTCTACATTTTCTCTCTGTGCGTGTAACAGCATCTCCAAGCGTGTACAAGTGCAAGCACAGTGGTGTGTTTGTGTTTCTGTGAGTGTGTGTATATGTGAGTATGTGTGTGTGTGTGTGTGTGTGTGTGTGTGTGTATGTGTGTGCGTGTGTGTGCAGAAATGGGGCTAACAGGTGATCTGAGAGATTTAAAAAAAGGAGAAAGAAATACACTGGACGAGACAGAGGCTCATTATAAAACAGCTCACAGTCACAGTCCATCACCTTTCCTAATCTTTCCATTTAAAACGTGAGGGGGGGCTGAATATTTCTGCCCACAGCTGCTTAATAAGTCCAGATGGTTGTGGGTGGTGGGGGGCTGGCTTGACACTCATACCAACTACTGCAACCCCATGTTTATGGAATAATTATATGAAACAACCCATACAGAAAAAAAGTGATTGCTGCAGAGGCAGAATTAGATTTTTCACAGATTTTGTAGCCACGTGTACAGTGTCAGAGGAGAGAAGGAAATATTGGCCTAGAAGAAAAGTTGGTACCTGTGTTGCAGTAATTAAGGAATTTTGGATGTTAATGTGACTTGAAAGTACCAATCATGTACTTTTAAAATCAGAATCATGGGCTGTACTTGCCGAGGTCCACGCCTGGTTTTCCAGGCAAAGGTCTAAACTGTGGCGGTCCACTGGGTCCAGGAGTGTTGGATTCCTGAGACATGGGGGTCCCTGGTTTCATACCTGGAGTGCTTGATTTCTCCCGCTGGGAAGCAGAGAAAAAAAAAAGTTCAAGAAAAGACAATACAATTAAGTGTCAGCTCATCTAAGCAAAAGGCTTTTATTTATTTAAAGCAGGAAAACACTGAAGGACAGAGTCAATCAGGGAGTCCGACCGCAGAAATGTTTAAAAACAGAAAGTCAATGACAATGGGGATGACTGGGGGCAGGAGCAGGAGCACTGTGACACGTCAACAGCTCAGGCTGAAGTAGTGGTATGATGAATTTTGGCATAAGTTGGGGAGGAACTATTGACCTGCTGAAAAAAACGGCAGAGTACAGAGTGTGCTGACAGCATGAAAACATTGGTGAGCAAACTTAAATATGCGCTCCACATAGATTTATATTTGAACACGGCCACAAAAGTAATCCAAATATTTGTCTTTTTGAGTCTGTGTGCGGTCCATGCCTACCTGCGGAGGCTCTTTGCCCCGAGATGGGGAGGTGGCGCTACTGGAGGAGGCCAGAGAGGTAGGGCTGGCCTGTGGTGGGCCCTCCTTACGGGAGGGGGGCATTTTGTCGAGGCCATTCTCCCTGGACGAGTAGGACTGCACACTGCGGGGGGATGACGGGTCCTGAATGCAAAACACAGGACACAGATTTTATAGCTGATGCTGATAAATGTTTTTATTCCTCTTTGCTGTGTTGAGATTACCCAGATACCAATATGTCTTTTCTAGATTGAATCAACTGGACAAGACAGTAGATTTCATCATCAGCCATCTTTGTTTGTATGCACATTAAAAAGGATAACGTCCAAATTTTTACCAGAAAAAGCACCAGGTTGTTATTTTCCAAATGGACGTCAGGATGTTCCTCTGATTGGTTTTAAACTATTTGTGATTAGAATTAAAGACAAAAACTCCCATTCCTCGAGGAATTGTAAGTACAAGATCCACTCCAATCTTTAAAAAAAGCCCCAAGATCATGCTTGCTAACTGTTTTTCTACTATTAATCTTTTGCAAGGAGTACATACCTTTTTACCCAAATGTTACCTGTCTTCAGATATAACATATAGCATCATATAACATCAACGGTCAAACCTCTAGGATTACACCAGTCGCATTAAAGTGCAGTCATGCATGTTGCATATGTTCCTATGGTAATATATGTTGTGAAATAAGGGCACACAGGGGAAGAGGAGGTAGCTCTTCTTGTTATTATCATCACTATTCAGATAGTCCTGCTGGGTGTGTTTACATGATGTATGCAGATGAAAGCTGTGGAAAGCTGCAGACGGGGGCCGACAGCCGACTACTAACCTCGTCCACCACCAAATTATCATCACTCTTATCCGCATCGCTGCCCTGTGAGAAAGAGGGAGAGAGAGACAGAATGTGTTTGTAAATTTGTGCTCCGCTATCTGATATATGGAGATTATATGTAGAAATATACAACACACACACACAGGAGGTTAGACACAAACTCAGAGGGTGCAACCTCACGCATTTGAAAAAGTTTCAGAAACATTTTCCTACTTGTGCTAGAGCTTCAATTAACAGATCATCAAATAGAGCAAATTAAATATCTTATCTGGACTTTTTAATGCCAGAGATAAGATAGCCCTCACTTAATGCTAGGGACGGTACAAATGTAATTAGTTTTAGATGTTTAACTCGGAGAGGTGAAATCCTCTCAGGCACCATTGTTTTTATTATTACGGGTCCTCTTGGACAAAGCAGTAACAGTAAGATACCCAAGATGCATTTATCTCATACTAGATGTAATCCCTTACAAGGTTTTATATATCTGCTTTCTACAATAACGGCATAAGACATGGACGGCTTCGGGGGATAAGTGTATCAATTACTATCGCAAGTCTGCTGTACTTTTCTAGGAGAGATCGAGAAGAGTTTGGTGAAACTTTCTCCAGTTACTAAAACATTTAACAGTTTTGTGAAGGTCTCACATAGTCCGTCATGAACTCCTTCTCGTCTGCTTTCCTTTTCTTGCCATTACTGAGGTAGTCTGCCTGGCGGCCTTTATCCCCATTGGACAGAGAGCTCTGCAAAGAGGAGAGAGGAAAAAAAAGCAGAGGGGTGAGAAGAGGGGGATGAATTTAGAAAAGAGAGCATAAGAGGAAGAAAGAGGAGGAGGAGGAGGAGGAAGAAAGGCATAGAGATGGAGAAGAGGGTAGAGAAGGAGGAAGAGGGTGATAATGAGGTGAGAGGGACTGCATAAATCATGTCTGCCTCATAAGCTTCAGAGATGAATGTGAAGGAATATCAGCAGGCATCGATTGGCCGGCTCACTGAAGAAGTGAAATAAAACGAAAGAGAAATCTTCAAGTTTTCTTTAAGGCACTGGCCTGGGTGCTTTGGCACTTAGTGAGTGTTTTTGACCGATACTTTTATAATTGTACTGTGGCAGTTATAGATTGCTGAGATCTACTGTGCTGTCAGCGGATGAATAAAAACAAAGTTGACCAAAGATCTACACAGTTTCACTAGCAGGACGAGAGGATAGAACAAGAAAAAGTAAAATCTAAAAAGCATGCCATTTGTTGTTGGCTGCAAAAATTTACACTTTATTGCTTAATATATTATAGAGTAAAAAAGATTTGGAAAACGAGTTTTTATTACAAGTACTGAGTTAATAATGAGAAACCTTGAAGTTATTTTAAAAATATCAAGGAAAAAACCACCTTTTTTTTACCAGTTTTCCTAAAACATTTGAGCCATAAGGAGTTCTTTCTAGGAAACAATTTACCTTGAAAAGCCAATTTCTTTTTTAATTAAACCTCATTTACACATCATGGTTTTTGTAGGAATCCCTATATATATATATCATACATCACTATATATGTATGTATTTATCATCAATATTAGAGACTGTTAAACAAATAGGTAGACGAGTATGAGTGTACTTGATAAAAGTGATAAGTGTGTGGTAAGCTGTACTCACTGGTCCCGCTTCACGGTCTGATCATTCCAGCAGAAGAGCCCAACACATCCGCAAGAGGAGATAAGGACACATACACAGAAAATCATTATTACAAGTTATGTAGCATCACTTTACATCACTCTGCAGCTGATGACTCAGTGCAAAATATCCCACAGGAGTGTTATTATCAACCAAACTCCTGTTATGTGCCCTACCAGCAATCCAAAGCAAAGCCAATCATCAGGATCCATCGAGCCAAGTGTCAGTGTTCACTTTACTCCCACCCCAGCCTGGCATTTTTCTGATTCTCAGAATGTGATCCAACTCTAGTCCTGGCCCTAAACTAGTCTGGAGCGTTGCACTTATACTTTCAAAACCACAAACCAACAGACGATATAAGTGAACAGGGATGATGTAAAAAGTCCCCATACCTCTGTGGTGCTCTGCAGCAGCCGCAGCGGCAGCAGCTGCCTCTAGGTGAGCTCTCTCATCCTTGGCAGCCAGTTGGGCCCCCAAAGCACCCGACAGAGCCAGCAGACCAGAACCTCCGCCCAGGGCTAGGCCAGGGTGGGGCAGTCCTGATGGGTGTGGTCCCATTGGCAAACCCTGGGCATGCTGGGAGAGGTGCTGGGCCTGAAGCTGTTGCTGTAGTGGAGAGGGATAGAAGTAGAGACATAACAAAAGGAGGGAGACAGAGTAAAGAGAACTGGGTGACTTATGGGCACTAAAGGGTGTGGCTCTCCAGGAAGTGATCAAGAGAAGGAAATGAGGAAGATGCATCATGAACAAGAGGAGAAATGCTGGTGTAAAGGCAGTGGCTCACTGGGGAGGGAGTGTGGTTGGGACCAATACAGGAAATTTGAAAACTGAAGTTTTATTTCAGTATTACTTCAAGTAACAGGACAGCTGATTAGGTCGAGTGTCCGTTCTGGTACGTTCACTGGAGCTGTAAAAATCTGATCTTTCCCTTGTGTTTTTAATATTTTGGTGTGGGCCTGTAAAATCTTGCCTCAGTAAAAGAAACAGAAAAGGAGGGAGTTCAAATAAATGGGAGGATAAGGTACACACGCTATGAGGCAGAGGGGGGAGCCCACGTACCCCTATCGAAGCATTAAGCTCCCCCATGGTCACCTGTTTGGCGCGCTCCATGGCCTGGACCACCTGTTGTTGATGCTGTGGAACAAACCAAGAGTCAGACTTTAAAGAATGAATGACACAAATGAAAATTTGAAAGTAATTGTTTGATAAAAAAATTAGTGAGCAAGTGTGACGTGAAGCATTTTTTATGCACATGGCCATACAAGTATTCATACTAAAGCATAAAAAAATCCCCTGGATGTTATGTGAATGAGACTGAGGAATGCTCTTTAATGTGCTGTCCATCTGCAGCTCCAAATGTGTGTGTTAGTGTGTTAGTGTGTTATTGCCTGTTGTGTGACTGCATGTGCCTGCATGTGCTGCTGACAGGAGTGTAGGAGGAAGAGGGCATTTATTTGCAGTGCAGCGTGTGTGTGTGCATGTGTGAGTGTGCGCGTGAGGATGTGTGTTTCACCTCCTGCGACAGGAATGGGATGAGCTGAGCACAGATCACGTTCAACCGCTTGGCAATCTCTGTCTGAGAAAAAGAAAAAAAAGAGTTACTGTTGCTGTGATGAATAAACACACAAAAACACACACACATGCATGCACGTACACACACACTCGCATGCATGCACACACACACACACACACACAGAGTCATGATTAAGCTGGAACAAAAAGAAAACGCACTCATAAAGGTTACACACACACACACAGCATGGCCTGCTTCTCCCAGGGCCAGTGTGGTAAATATTTCAGCTGCTTACATTTGGTCCATGCAAATGGAAACTCTGCCAGGGAGTTTGGCTAAAATATTCATGGACAGCATCTGCTGTGGCCTCAGCCAGCCCACACAGTGAGTGTGAGTGAGTGTGTGTGTGTTTGTGTGTGTGTGTGTGAGTGAGTGTGTGTGTTTGTGTGTGTGTGTGTGTGTGTGTGAGTGTGCATGTGTTTCTGATGTGTCCTTGCATGTCTGTTTGTCTGTGTGTTTGCACTTTGCATGCTTGAGTGTGTGTGTATGTTTCCTGCTGGGGGTCAGGGATTCTTGCTGTGGGTGTGTGTCTGTCTCGATCTGCTCTGCTACAGTGCCAACAGCAAACTCATCCCCCCCTTCTCTCTCTCTTTCTCTCTCTCTCTCCATCCATTGCCTCCTCTCCCTTCTCCTTATCATATTCCCTCTTTCCATCTCTTCTTCTATCTTTTTTTCCATATCGCTCCATTTATCGCTCATCATCTATCATCTATTTTTCTGTGTCAGTATTAGTGTTGTAATCAGTATCACAATCGCTGCTATCACGTGATGTCAAACAACAAACACACGCACAGACACACACGTACACACACACAGAAACATGTTTAGCAGCATGACGAGGCCGTTGGGGCCAGTAATGATATGCATGCAGAGATCATGACAACATCATTATGGCCGCAGGCTGTTTGTCTTGTTGACAGCTAGACCCTGTTGTGTTTGTGTATATGAGTGTGTGTGTGAGAGAGTGTGTTTGTGAGTGTGTCTGAGGAAAATCTTTGTACGTGTGTGTGTGTATGTATGCATGTGTGTACACACACATTCACTCCCCACCCCATTCTCTCTCTTAAGTGATTTATTGATGCTGGACTGAACCTCCACCCCCTCCTTTCTCTCTTTTTCTCCCTCTCTCTCTCATTTCCCCTGCTTGCCCACATCTCTCCCTCCCTCTGCTCTCCATTTTTCAGCCAAGCAGTGCCCCCCTCTCCTCTTTCTCCTCCCCCCTCCTTCCCTCCATCCTCTGAATCCATCACCCCCCACCCCAAGGGAGACACAATGATTTCTTGTTAGAGAACTCCAACTACTAAATGACATCTTCAGGAGAGGGAGAGCAAGAGCAAGGGAGAGAGAGAAAGAGAGAGAGAGAGAGAGAGAGAGAGAGAGAGAGAGAGAGAGTATGAGCAATTGAGAGAAGGAGGATAAAGAAGGGGGGAGCAAAATAGAAGAGGGGAAATGAAAAGAGGAGGTGGAGGAAGAAGAAAAGGGCAGATTGGGTTGAGGGAATGACAGCCAATGAACAGAGGAGGTAGAAGAGTGAGGAGAAATACAGAGCGAGAGAAAGAGAAAGAGAGAAAGAAAAAGCAGAAGGAAGGTGGGGGAAGACAAAATTGAGATAGGGGGTGGAGTGGCAGAGGCGGCACAACAAAAGCGAAGAGACTGAGATGGTGAAACGAACGAAGAGAGCGGAAGGGAGAGTAGACGGCAGGAAGGCAGTGACCTGATTTAAAGTGAAATTTAGCATGGATTGTATGTCTGAGAAGAGACAGAGGTGGAGTGGGGGAGCAGAGGGAAAAAGAGTGCAGATAAAGAAAAAGAAATCAATGGAAAGGAAGATAGAGAGGCAGGGGTGGTAAAAAAAAAACTGAGATTAAGAGAGAGTATTAAAAGACAAAGTAAGGCAGGGATCATACTGAAAAGAGACAAGAAAGAGGGATGGAAACAGAGGAGTAGGGTGGGATTGGCGCTGTGTGGTTGGAGTTGGGGGGGGGGGCACAGTGGCAGTAATACATAGGGATTTATGACGGGTAAGAGGGTGAGAGGGGAAGCTGTTCAAGGCTCAGGGAAGGGCACAGTATTTTCATCTGTCTGTCTGTGGTAGAGAAATGAATTCTGTTTGTGGATCCTATTAACGCCTCCGCAGCATAAGGCTTCGCTATACAGGTCCGTCAGAGGAGTGACTGACATTAAGGTGGTGGAGAGACACGATGAGAGAACCGGGCATCGGCAGGTCTCAGCAAGTCAAATTTAAGACGTTTAAAGACCCTTTAAATGCCACCTCGAATGAACTTTAAGACCAAAAACACTAAATATAGAGGTGATGGTTAGGAGATGCCACCGTGTTACAACCCAAGCACAGCATGTGTGTCACTCAAGTTTACTTTTTTTCTTTTTATTGAAAATAAAGTGATACTTTGTGCTCTCTGGTTTAATGTCTCTGTGTACAAGAGCATACAGTGACCCATTGTTGCCAACTGTGTAGCTACTAGGACACAGAAAACAATTTATATCAGCAGTTTGTCAAAAAGTAGCTCAAGATCTCATTCTCAAAAAGAACCACAAGAAAAGAAAAAAATATACAACATTAAGTGGCTCTGCCCAGACAAAAATAAGACCTTTGAGTGATGTATTTAGGACTAGCATTAACAATTGCAATAAATTAAACCCTTGTTTTGGCTTCAGATTTACTCTGCATTGTCTGTTCTGACTGCCTATAAAGTACAAAGTGTGAAATTATCTGCATTTCTTTTGTTTCTACTTTAAAGTGAAGGTGCATCATACATATTCACATATATTCAGCTATTACTTCTGTGGTATATGGACCTTATTTACATAAATAGTATACCTTTTTTGAGTGGAAAAAAGGGAGAAATGTTTTTTTTTCACTAAGATTATTATCAGAGGTACATATGTTGACAGGTATATGTCAAAGCGTAGGCAGGATATTGTTTGCAGGATATGGACTTTGAACTCACTCACCTGTTTGTGCATTTCAATGTTAAGGCCATAGGACATCTCGTAATACTGAAAGAAAAAAACATCAGTTAGTATACATGAATGTATGTACAGACAAATTAATATATAACTGTAGAAAAATAAACTCATCTTGTAATTGCTTAATGGATATTCAAACTCAAACAACCCAACAAGTCAAAACCGAGCACAACTACTTTCATACAACTAAACAGGACCTAAGAGTCAAATTGGTCCAATGTGGCAAATAAGAAGTGCTAGCATCACTAGCCTTCAATCCATCTGACAGTTTTACGCTGACATGTCTGAACAAGGGTTACTCAGGTTATTCAGACACGGACAACAAACAACTTGATCTCTATTGTTTAGAACATAACACTGCAAATTGTGCTATGCTTTGAGATGACATCTCCCATCTGTGCTTGTTTACACCCAGGTTGTAAAGAATTACAGGAGGTATAATAAAAAATATGGTATACTTCATAAGAGCCAAAGATAAAATTACAGCATTTTCTACAAACACTATCTTCTATATGACATTTTTGAAAGATGAATCAATACACACAATAACAAATACTAAAAACATACCAATTTTAACCTCTACTGCCGTAAGATTTAGTATACCAGCAACTTGAGCTTCTAGAGTCAAGCTTCAAGGTTTTACCTCATATATAAGAGTTTCACAATTTCAGGGATTGAATGGTAAAGAACTCACTGATAACAAAGCCTGGAGTGATTCCAATAATTTTTAATCATTCAAGTAAACAAGAACTTCATGTGACTCTTCATGTGACTGGACTCTTATGAATGCATTTCCTCCTGTTTATTCAAAGTTTTCAGGGAACCAACATGCCCTGCTGTTTGACGACATCACTGAACCCTTTTTTTAGTAACAAAACTTGATGTTTGTGACCAGTTTTTATGGAAGATTAATGTCTTGCGAGGACTGAAGAGGCTTAGGGGGCTGAGTGCTGCAGCCAGAGAAGTCAGAAAGTATTAAAAGTCTGCCTAACATATTGTTGTTTGTGACATTTTTGGGGGATTTATTGAAGATAACAATAAATTGTATCCCCAACCCTTTTCAGTCAGGACAGGAAAATGAAAACAAGCAAACAACATACAAACAGTGAGAAAAGTGAGTGCTGTGAGAAGATAACACCGATGACGAATCAACGCTAATATTTTCTGTCTCCACATAAATTTGGGAATTCTGATGTGGTTTTCAGCAGCGACATTTGACAGTGTGAGCCTTGAGCCACTCAGTCTTTTCCTCTCCTTCCAGCTTCAGATGATAGCAGTCCTTGTATGTGCACCCTGAAGTGGCCATAAAAAAGCGCAACACTGCTAATTTCACCTTGGCTCTGCTGAAAGTCAATGGCACTAAAATGACCCTGAGGCACAGCCAGAAATCAGAAGCGAGGCAGCGAAATTGTGACCAGGCAGAGGAAGGTGACAGACTATTGCAATAATCTTGTCTAATGTGAGCTATTTGACCCTGACTTTTATCCGAATGTACAAAGAGCTGTGAGGAACACAGGAGGAAGTGAATGCAAGAGAGAGAGAGACAGGTGAGGGTCTCTCTTTTCCGCTCTGTCTCCCTCTCTCTCTACCTTCAGAGATGGATGAAGGAGGGAGCATTTTAAAGTCAGATGCTTCTGAAAGTGACAGGCTGACATTTGCTTTTCAGTGTGACTGCTTGTGGAGAGTGGAGATTGGCAGTTAGGCAGCCAGAACAGGCTGGCAGGATGGGAGAGGAGATGGCAGGGGTCCTCTCTCTCCAGACATCTTTCCTGGCAGTTAGCAAAGCATGTGTGTGTGTGTTTGTGTGTGTGTGCGTGTGTGTGTGTGCAAGCGTGTGCAGGTGTGTGTGGTTATATGCACATGCATCTACAGTATGTGCTCTGTGTGCATGCTTTCCCTGCGAGTGCGTGTTCGCTCCTCTTTCCATGAGTGTCTGTGTGCCACCATAAAAGACGCCTTTCCTGGCAGCTGGCAGCTCTGCTCGGCAGTCGCTGTGCCAAGTTTCGCCTGTTGCTTAGCAACATCCAAACTCATCCAAACCCAAATCATCAGCCAGGAGAGGAGACCTGGCCTGTGCACGATGCCAACTAACCCCCCTCCTCTCTACCGCTAAGACTTCAATCCCCCCACAAGTCCTCTCCCTGTGCCAGGATTGCCACATAGTTCTTTTTTTATTTGGCAGCCTGCTTTTAGTCAGCTGTGTTTTTTTGATCACAGGTGAGGCTAAGCTGGTGGTTTGCAGACATAAAAAAAAACAAACAAAGAAAGACAGAGTTGTAGCCTTTACTTGATCAAGAAAAATGACTGATTATCATGTTTCTAACAAGCAAATATTCAGACAACACCCAGTGGATTGTAAATTATGCAGCTGTGTCTGGGAGCATACAGACTGACCACACTAACCTCTGAGACAGCACAACTCAGTAAGGGGCCGACTGCAATAAAACAACCACCAAGCTGCTTACAGAAGTCGTTACGACTACTCTTATCACTGACTCTTCAATCCTTGTCTTCATCAACTACATCATTTAAGAGTTTTAAAGGCCACAGTTACACATTAAGCTACAGAAACAGTAGTATAAAGTATGCCATTCATTAAAAGTAAAATCCAAGCATTAATTACTTATAATCAAGAAAAACTGTTGACATATCATTGCAGCTCTTGCAGAGACCAGATGCATCTCTGTCTGCGTGTTACCTGTCAGCTTCTGCCATCAACAGCCACAAATACAGAAGATAATCAAACCTTTGGTTTTAAAGATTCTCTCCAGTCACTTTATTGTGGCTTAAAATAAAAGTATGAAAGAAAGTGTCCACCAGACACAAAAGCTACAGAAGGTAAAATGTGTTTTTATGTTGTTCATTTCCATCAAGCACACATAGATGTGCAGTTGAACACCCACGTTTCTGATTGCCACATTTGCCAATTTGGCCGACAGAAAATTTTGCGCCATGCCCAAATGTCACTTGTAGGGATGTTTTGCGTCATTTTATTGCTTGCAAACTGGTTAACCAAACTGACTATTAAAACAGGAGGTTTTGAACTTGAAAAAAGGGAGTTACCTCCTTGACAATGGGCTTGTTTTTTAAATCACATGTAAAGGAAATTGTCAGCAGTGTTGACATATTTCCATCTCTAAAATGCACTTTGCAAGATATGCCCCAGACAACAGCATTTCATGATGAAAAAACTGTTTCTAGAAGGTTAGTTCAAGAAGTATTTTCATAAACTGAGAATCACAGGTTTAAATAAGAACTGATGTGTCAAACTTGAGATTGAAATGATAATATTCTGATTAGACATCGGATGCTAGCTTTTAGCAAATGGGTGTTTGTATGGCCTGTATGAGGTTTTCTGTGCTGCCAAAGAGAAATGTGGACACACATCAGCAGTGCAGTCTGTAGTGAAAAAAATGCTCTCAGAGAGAAGAAACAGGATTACACGCCCATGTAAGTGCTGTTTATTTTGCAGTCCTATAATATAGCGTGTGTGTGAGTGTGTGCGTGTGTGTGTGTGGTCTCGCATGTGGTTTTTGGTGGGTGTTGTTTGGCAGCTGTAAGCAGATGAAAGGGATTGGTGAACTTGGCAGCGACACTTGTTATGAGTGAATGTGGAGAGGCATGGCCTGTGTGTGTGTGTGTTTGTGTGTGTGTGTGTGTGTGTGTGTGTGTGTGTGTGTGTGGCTGGCTGCTTGTTTTTGTGTGTGTCTGTGTAAATGTGTGTGTGTGTGTCTCACCATAACATAGTGTCTCTGGATCTCTGTCTTCTCTGTAGCCAGCTTTTCACATTCCAGTTTCAAACTGCAACAAAAGAGACGAGAGCAAAAGGAAAGTCAGTGAGTTTTTTTTAATGTGTATCATATCCAAAATTAAAATACACGGTGCAATTAGCGACATGACAACAAATTACTCCTCACACCCCCTCTCTCCTTCCCTCCCTCTCTCTCTCTCACACTCAGCAGGGGAGGGGGGAGCAGGGTGACTGGGGTGCTGACAGCCCATTATCACCTCTGAGCAGAGCAGAAATAGACGAAGTCACGCTCAGAGCCTGAAACGCAGCCAAGACTGCAGGCAGGCACATCCAAGGTGTCTCTCTCTCCCTCTCCCTCTCCTTTCCTCTCTGTGGACAATTTTCAATCTACTCCTCTGCCCTCCACTCCTCCTCCTCATTTTGTTGCTTCCCCAATTACCAGTCGCTCTGTCTCTGTGTCTGCTCGTCTGTCTGACCGCTCCCCCTCTTTCACCTTCGACAGCACACTTTGCCAACTTTCACTGGAGTCTCTTTAAGTGGGTCAGAGGGGCCATTTCTGCCCCAAAATGTAATAAATCTGCCTCCCTTCTTTTTATGCTTGGGACATGACCTGTGTCAGTTGCTCAGACTGTCAGTATGTCAGCCAACACACACACACGCACGTGCACACACACACACGCACACGCACACACACACACACACACACACACTCACTCACACTCACACACACACACACGCACACACACAACACACTGGCAGCCAAACACCTCTTTCCCATGTGTCCTATAACTCTGTCCGTCCTCTGTGCCTGCCTGTCTCCCCTCACACCCAAAACTGTCCCCTGTGTCCTCTAAAACTGGATAATGCTGATAGCTGAATTTGCAAACACATGCACACACACACACTCCTCCATTTCAGACTATGTGTGCGTCAACACCTCCCCTGTTACCTCTCCCTCCTTCTCCCTAACTCCACCTCCCCTGGGAGGCAGTGTATTTCAGGCCTTTGGCAGTTTATGTAGACTTGTTTGCAGGCAGCAGATATATTGATGGTGGGGGTTGCTGAGGTGTAGTGAGGTGGGATGTTAGAGGCGGATGGAGGTAGGACGTGGTGTTGGTGGTGTGGGGGTCATTTGGCGGAGGAAAATTAGAATATGATTAATACTGCAACATTACCCCCAGCCGCAACAGGTAATAACAGCCCCATCCGCTCGCCTTCTCCAGCGCTGCATGCACACACACACATAATTGACTCATTTATCATCGGCAGCCAGTTCAGGAGGAGAGGGACGGGGGAGGAGGAGAGGGAGAGAGGCAGGATGAAGAGTGGGAGAGGGTGGAGGGAGGGGGGTGGGTTAGTGAGGATTAAACTCCCCCACCCTATAGATTTTATTACAGTGGAATTGCCTCTCGGCAGAAGTCACTCACAGCTGGGCTGAGGACTAATGTGACTGTGTGTCTATGTGTGTGTGTGTGTGTGTGTGTGTGTGTGTGTGTGTGTGTTCATCAGGTCATAAACTTAGGATGAGCTCGAAGAAGAAAAACACACAAAGACACTTTCAGACACAGAGAGGGCATAAAAGCACTTAATGACTGGTACATAGATACTAAGGGGTTGTTGGCATCCGTGATTTTAAGCAAAGCACTGAGACTGTCCCTGGAATAACCATTTATTCTTCCTCATCAGTCAGATTTCTTTATGGTAAAAATCTGTGATATTCCCATCGTTTCTCCAAAAGGTCCAGACTTAGGCTATGGTCCACTGATTAGAGAATATATTTCGTCATTTGAAAAATACTCTGTTTTTACTCAGTAGCAGTGGCAACAACTGCTACCTCAAAGACTTGATGATGTTCCCAGCCAGTAGTTAACTTTGCAAAGAAAAAATAAATAAAACATTGACTTGATTTGATACTGCCACAGAAAACAAAACCCATGGAATCAACATTGCAGCTTATGCCCATGATACACCCTGAAACTTCTATTTTTAGTGTGTGGTCTAAAATAAATTGTTCTAAAAACGGAGATTAAAAACAAGTCCTCCCATTTAAAAAAGCTGCAACCAGAAAAAATATGATACCAATGAGTTTAAATGGAGTTAAGGTAACAGAGTTTACTTGTTTTACATTTGCCGCGTATCCTTCTCACTATCACCTTACAGCAATTAATGTATCATTTGTATCATCCTAATGTGGCCGACTGCTCCGCCTGTACCTGCACCTGTACTAGCTTCAAATATTAGCATCCACCTGCAGGCTCTAGCTTATAAGGGGGGTTATTAAATTACTTCATCACTCCTCTGTTCCTGCTAATAAAATGAAATCATGAGTGTTAAGTTCAGAGCTTGACAAATGCAACTGCATCTCAGTCATATCCAGTGAAACATATAGACCAAGAAGCAATCATTCCCAATCTACTTTTCTAAAGCAGTTGATTTATAACAATTTGTAGTCTATAAATGTATGGTTTTCTAAATTATGTTAAAAGAATTCACGGCTAGTCAGGCCATTCTAGTGGTTCAAGACGGTTGAAAAACGACCGTTTGTGGTCTGAATGCCACATAAACAAAACCTCTTTGGCTCATCAGATTTCAATTTGGCAAATGAGCAGCAGAGAGTCAGGGGACGAAAATCAATATCTCCTTACCCGTAAAATCAGCCCTTTGTTGTTGGCACAGTGCTCCAGATATTGCACAAAAGCCCTACACAAGGTTGCAAAAGAAACATACACAGATACACACAGAGACAGTGTGCAGACAGACACTTGTGCTTAAAGGAAAAGACCCCAAGGTCGCACTCAGAAAGAAATAACTGTTCCCTGCAAAATGGACTTCAAGGAATAAAATTACTGTTTGTGCGTGAACGTGTGTGTGCACGTGTGTGTGAGCGTGTGTGTGTGTGTGTGTGTGTGTGTGTGCAATTATGTGATTGCAGCATAAAAGAGTTGGACGAGGGAAGAAAATGAGAGAGTGAGGGGAGGAGAGCGGTGAGCAGGAAGTGAGTATTTCATGTCGAAATGATTGCCTGTAATAATTAGTGTTTGGCTCAGCACCATTTACTGTGTGAGAGAGAGGGAGGGAGAGAAAGACACAGCAACACAGAGCGAGAAAAACAAGATTGAGTGAGCAAGAAAGAAAAAAATCAGCAAGAAAAACGGAGATATGACTCTGAGTGCATGTGTGTGTGCATGCATGTGTTTGTGTGAGCCACGGTGGGCTCGGTTCCTCCAATCTTTCACTGGCGGTGACAGGAGATAAGATGATCATCCGAATGCGCTACAAATCTGCAGCCTGCCAGCCTTCAGACAGCTCTGTCAGAGCAACACGCGCTCACACACACACATACCACAGACATGCACTGACATACCACTTGCAGCACATACGCATTTTTGTGTGTATGTGTTCTCAAACACACTGAACCAGCACACTCAAACACAACACGAACTCAACACACACACTGCATGCATGTGGTCACAACACACTTGAGCACTGTGCATCCACACATTCAAGGAAACCTGCTGCATGAACAAAGGCATGAACACACTCATACACACTCTAAGAAGAGCCTGTAGACAGTGAAGCATCTAATTAAGACAGCGCACTTTGTAGAAATGTGCAGTCTGTCTTTTTAGTATGTGTTTGAAACAGGCTACTGGGTATTGTAAAAATGTCAACTTTTCTATTGCAGTGTTTTGTTTTCTTCAAAATATTGTTCTTTCTTAACTTTATTAATGATCATTTTAGTGAAACAAATCAAGACACTTTCATTGGTTTATTATCCATAAACAACATTTGAGATTCTGCTGGTTGTTCTGAGAATATCCCTAACTGTAGAGAATGAATTCATGAACATTGATTTTCTTTTCAAAGAGACGCATCACATCAGTAAGGGAATGAGTTCAGAACAGCATCATTGAAAGTGTGGGTGCCAGCCGATAAGAATGTTTTGTTTTTTTTAAATGATTGTTAATTTGTTTATCTTTTGATAAATGGAAGGTGAAAGTATATCTATAATATATCTGTAAGCTATATGGCCAAAAAAAATAAAAAAGAACAAACCCACAAGTGTGATACTTCTTTAAAACAATCTGACATTCATCTAATCTCATCCAAGCATTTTTTGCAACAGAAATGTTTCCAGTTTTCTGTTCACAGTGACATAACTGCTTGTTGAGGGGTGGATTTTCGAAAAACAAAGAAAAACATGAAAGCTACCTTCACATATATTCCAATAACACAGAATTCACAATATCTAGTTATTATTATTTTGGTGATGGTTTTGTTTATCAGCTGAAGTTGAAACTTTTTTTTTTTTGTAGTTAGTGAGGACTCAACAAAAGACCAGCAAAAACCTTCTGGAGCCCTATGAGACATATTGGTAAGAACAAGGAGGGGAAAAAGAATAAAGGCTTACAAAAATTATTTCCAATTAACGTACTGTAATTTACTGATGATTTCCAAAAAGGACTAATAAATTCATGGCTTTTTAGAATCATACAGCTTGATAAATACCACTACAAAATGCATGAACATTTTAAATAAGCAAACATTTCCAGCCACTAAACCTCCTGATCCTTATTAATCCTGACATGCTGCTAGCAGGTCTGGCTCCTCCATCACTTGTTCTGCAGTCTGGAGCCCGTCGTCGTCTTGGCAAACAGGCATCATAACTGACACAAGTGCTGCACAAACATACAGCTAGCAGCCAACGAAGGCCCATGCACACACAAGCACACACACACAAGCACACACTCTGATGAGAGCTGTGTGTAGTGAGTGCAGCGGTGTCGTGCCTTTACAGTGTCAGGAGCATTTAGCCCTGCAGCCTCCAGGTGTGTGACTGTTCACTTTACATCACATTAACTATTGATCAACCTTTCCTCTCTGCTCCGCTGGAAAAACCTTCTGCCTCGCTCTTCAAACACACACACACTCAGAAACATACACACAAGGGACCCACCCAGCTTGCCTGCGTGCTCTTTCATTAGCTCTCAAGGGTGTGTACTAGAGCAAATACACACACCTACACACACACACACACTCAAAAACAAAGCTGGGATCTTGTCGCACAATAGCAGTCTGACTGTACTCTCCTCTGCTGCCAGACTCACAGCAAGGACTGTTCTTCCTCTCTCTCTCACACACACACACACACACACACACACACACACACACACACACACAGTTGCACAATAAAAACAGAAGGAGTAGTATCCCACAGCACAAACCCACAAATTAAATACAAATGAAACTTTACACCAACGAGAAACAGTCAACCTCTCTTAAGCTAATATTATTAATGGTGTGATGAGTGATGGCAGTTTAGCAAAGAGGATACATGGCTATCTCATTAAATAATTATCCAATTATATCAGAAAACAAATATCCTTTGCAGATGTTAAATATCTTTGCCTCCTACAAAACTTTATTTAGAGTTTGTGACATAGGTCAATGGGTGGGTAACCAGGTATAACTGAGTGTTATGTTACAACACTGATGACAAATGTTTACTCCATGCAGATATAAATATACAAAAATATAAAGAGTTAACATCGGACTGTTCTTGGTCTGTTGACTGGTCAAAATCTAATAACAAAGGGTATCAAAACTGAACAGTACAATTGACACAGTTGAAATAAAACAAATCACAAAACAAAAAAAACAGTCCAGTCTAACGTTTATTTATTGCACAAGGTTATCATTTAAAAACCTGCTGCTACTAATACATTTCAGACTAAGCTATTACAGTACAAACAAACAACCTTTGGGTAAAATAGTTTTGAAATTAATACTTTTTATAAGATTGTTTATGTTTACAGTTGCTAGCATAGTAATGTAAAGCCAACAGATAATGCAAATCAGAATTCCCACAAGGTAAGGGAGGCGCTTAAGTCTCACCTGCAGGGTGCTAGCTCACCCTGTCTGGACCCGAGTTCATGTGCACAGCATATTCATGCTCTCAACATTTTAAATGGGCTAGCTGCTAGATTCAATGCAACATAATGTTATGGTAAACTCCATCATGTTGCGGATTGCTATTTTGCCGGGGGCCTTTTTTCTTTGGTTGCGCAAATAAATTGCATACCAGAGCCAAAATTAAAAGTCTGGACAGGACAGGCAGTGCACTGGCTACCTCGATGAAAGCCTCCCACACAGAGAGGACTTCACATGGCCTCCAAAAGTTCTGACTGTAGCTTACAGTGAAATGCCACATGGATGCAAAACCATACTTGTGTTGCAGGATTAAAAAAAAACAACAATCATTCAAAACAGCAGTCTGCTCAACTTCTTGTTTTCCAATTGACACAGGCGAAATATACAAAAACTGTTAATTTGATGGAAACCCATGATAGTGACAGAGAACTTCAACCCCTGAGCTCCATAAAACACCCTTTGAGAAAAAGCAGATGCATGTTTTGTGATTGTATGTTGTAAAGACGGGGACAAAACTGTGACATTTCACTGTATTATAGACAAATGTGATGTCTTGTTTTGTTGAATAGATCAAATAAAAGAAAGAAAACCATATTGTATATCCAGAAAAGTTTGAAGTGATCTTTTAGGCGGGTATAAATACTACCTACACTGTAATGAAGCTCTACATTGAAAAACAAAATGAGACACTTTCTTCACTCGATCGTTAAAAGGAGGTGCTTAGAATTACCTCCCTCTTGCTGTCACTGGTTGTTCTGGTCCTCCTTAGAAAGTAATGACTTTTTTTATCCTCAAAGTCAAAAACTGCTGCCATATTTTGAGAAACAGGGCTTTAGGATGAGTCTGTAAGCTGGAGGTCTAAGACTGTCGTCAAGAAACCAGATAATCTGGGTTGAACATCAAATGGCCTGAGCCATATTTCCCCTCTGATTGTTGGGAGAGATGAATCCGTGAAGAATCGACAATAAACTTCTGTGGTCTGAATCTGAGTCACTGGTGTGAGTAATGACCCCACAGATAAACCTGCAACCACAAAGATTTATGTGAGGTCAGACGGTATCTCTACTGTAATACTGACCAGATGTAACTCCTGCTGTCTCTTCTTTTCATTCCGGTAAAAAGTAACGTCAAGAGAAGTGCACAAAGGCTGTTTAGGAGGTGATACACGCACACTCAGGGTGTGGGTGTGGTAATATGCACTACTGATGTGTAGTATGAGAGCAGAGTGGGGTGGAGGGGCTCATAAGTGATGAGTGGCAGCCTGTTAGTGGCAAAGGAAGAGCTCATCTTCTTCTGCAGACCACACACACACAGCAACACACTAACACACGTACGCAAACACCATTACGACTGATCTATGGATGTGTATGCTAGAGCATAAGTGTGCGTGTATGTGTGAGTGTGTGTGAGAGTGTGTTTATAGAAAGAGAATTACAGTAATGAGAGCTCTGTGTCAGCAGCTCCTCCCATCTCCCCTCAGTCTGCTGATTACAGCCTGTTTAGATAGTTAACACACAAATGTACACACACGCACACCCACACCAGAACAGCTGACCAGCCAGTGACCCTTTAATTAATCGACCCTTCCCTTTCTTTAGCTTTCTTGGTAACCTTCTCATCCCTGCAAACCCATCCCAATCACGCCACCAAATCCAACAAGCGACACACACATTTAGAAACGCAGCTTGCCACCCACCCATTCATCCTTCTGTGCAAACATGCACAAACACACACATAGACACACACACACACAGTTGCAGCTCAGCAGCACTAATCCCCTCCCTCCGTCTCTTTCCTGCCGTCTAATCCAACATCCATCAGAATTCAGCCACCTTCTCAGCAGACAAAATACACACGACTAAGCCCTGCTATTTCTGGACAACTGCTATTTGTGTGTGAAGATAATTGGGGACTTACATGTGTATAAGTGTGCGTTAAGCACATGCATCAGATTGGGAGTGTGTCAGTGTGTCTGGTTCTGGCTCTGTGGGCGCTCAGGTCATGTATTCCTGACAGCGTTAATAGTGTACAAGTGACTCTGATTACATTAAGGTGCCTGCAATCAGATGTGATCAGAGCTTTGGCCAGTTCGCTGTACAACTAAATAAGGTAACAGTTAATCCACTGACTGTTGTCTGACTGGAGCTTTCCAAAACTGACACTAACCGGCTTTATTGAAGTCTACATCTGGAAACAAACTGTCCTCAAACAGTTCAAAAGTGCTACAATGTTTTGGAAAATCCTGTGGGTTTATTCTGCAGCTTGTGATGTTAATTGATAACTACAGTGTGTATTCCTAGAAAACGAATGAAGAGAAGATGGCTTGCACGACTGGGACACAATACACACATAGTACGACTGGGACACAATACACACATAGTTGAAAATAAAGAGCTACCAGTGAAATATTACTGATTAGATCTATGTTTCAGCTTTATGCAATAAGTATTATGGCAAGATAGAAACATAAAATTTCCTAAGAAGTCCAGAGCTGATTTAATTTCAACTAATGTGTCTACTGTGTAAACATTAGCCCCATTAACAAATGTCTTTTGAGATGGTTATCCACGCACGTGATCTTGTGTGTGTGCAAGACAGGAACAAACAGCCATGCAGTGTTCAAAGGTTATCTAAGGTATTAAGTTAAGAAGAGTGAACATAGTAAGACAGGGGAAAAATACTGAGTAGAAAGCAGAGAAATGTAAATAGCAGTATCAGTGTGTGCAACATATTGCAATCAGAGTGGTTATCCATGATACATACATAAAGAGCTGTAGGAGTGTACAATATATCATTTCAGCATCGTCATCATAATGAGCACATGAGCAACGGTGACATTGCAAGGTTACGCTACAAAAAAAAAAAAAAAAAAAAAAAAAAAAAAAAAAAAAAAAAAAAAAAAAAAAAAAAAAAAAAAAGGTCTAGGGATCTATGTCCAATTACATTACTAAAAGATCTAAGTGGGCATTCATTCATAGACTTCACTACATTACATGCAACAACTCGCACAGTTAGAGCACCCTCTGTAATCTCACCTGCTGTGACCAGGGTCAGGCAGAGTGACATGCTGTGAGAGTGGTCGAGCAACTATGAATATGAGCGTCTTATAGCCAGGATTTTGACAATCTCATAGTTTGCTTACAGTTGATATCACATAAAGTGCTCGATTTTACACTTTCAGGGTCAAAGGCAGCCGCTTCCACATCTATACTTTCAACTTTGACCCCAGTCAGAATTGGCTTTCTGTATTATTTTTGAGGTCTGAGTTTCTGTCGTCCAATCATGATTCAGCTGAACAGATTAAAGCAATAAACAATAAAAAAAAACATTATAATGTACATTGCAGAAAACAAAAATTATTGCAATGTCATTTTTTTTCAAGATATCACACCACCCTACAACACAGTAAGAAATATTTAGAGAATTCACCATGAATGAGTTGGGGGATTTATGTCACCCTCTTGAATGTAACACAGATTATCTGGGTGCAGACAAGAGTTTTTTAATAATGTAATGTATGCAAATGATTGAAAGCTGAGCTGCAGCTAGACTAAAGTCATCTGTATGAGGGAGTTTCTTTCTAACATGATCTTCAGCAGTGTCATGAAAACTTAATCGGACTGTCCTAAAATGCTCTCAGCTTGATTTTGAATCATCTATGGCATAATATGTAATGCAATTACATAAACTGATCATATCATCAGCCTGGGATATTCAAATGTACTTCATAAGCAACTGGTTAAACCAACAAATGTTAAGTTATAAAATGTTAAAATTTGTGTTGTTCAAAAGGAAGCTGCCTTTGATGTTGCAGTGTCTTTACAGCATACCTTGACAACTTAAGTGATTATCAGCTGGCAAAAACAGTCACTTTACTGAACACAGGTAATAGCAGAACAGGCATCTGATATCACAAGTTGTTCTGATATTTACTGATACTGTTGTTATGAGCCGTGGTTACAGTATCAGTTTTCAGTTGTTGTCATGAGCACAAAAACCCAACAGATTAATACGTTGTTTACTCTAGCCTGTGGGTAGGGTTAGCTGCTGTAGAAGCAGGTATGATGGGTAAACAAGATTTTCCTGGAAACCTAACCCGGCCCTGCTTAAAGAGCATGTGGCAGTAACAAAACTGGGAGATGAAAATGGAATCACAAGCTCGCTCTTGCTTTCCAATCGTGTTCTTAATCTCATCATTCATTTATTGCTTATCCTCCTTGTTGTTTCTCAGTACCAGAGCTTGGCGAGAGGGCGATGCTCCAGGTATTTTGTAACACGAGGAGTTACGTTGAACAGCTGCCAATGGAGCTGATCACACCGTCTCCACCAACAGATCCAAGGGTGACTCATGTTCACTGAATGGCTGGACTTGTCCAGGTCACAGCCTGTTCAAAGGGTGGTTCACTGGAGATGCTTAAAGGTTTACTGGACAATTTTTCAGAAATAGTTACAGGCTGATAACCCTGATAACCCCCATTTTTACAGACATGTAAATCCAGATGGACAAACATTACCGAGTCTACAAAGAAGCCAATATCAAAACTAATGCTGTTCTAGAGGAACTGTTACAACAGAAAGCATCTGCTGGCAAAACTGCAACAAAAGGTGACTAAAAACCTTTCTAAACTGCATTCCAAATTCTTCCATCATATGTGGAAAATGATGATTCTGGAAATCTGATGAATGAATTCAGTTTTTTTAACAGATGAAATGTTAAACTTTATTTTTATCTTCAAAATAAAGTGAAAAATGTGTAAACATGCTGTCCTCTAGTCCTTTCAGAGGTTTACACAGAGAACATGTCTGCATGGGTCCTGGATCCCAGACTCAAAGCTCATGGACTCACAGCCTTTGGTTAGCAGAATGTGCCTAAGGATACACACACACATTCACACACGCTGGCATTTGTGTGTTCAGGGACTCGATAGTAGCCACAGGGGTTAGAGGGGCTACAGAAAAGAGAGTCACACAAAAGAAGTTTGAAGTGGGACAGAATGGGGGGGGTGTCTGGTCGGCTGAATCAAAGTGGGATGAGAGGAGCAGAGCAGGGGGTTGGGGATCCTGTGAAGGTGTGCCACAAGAACACAGAGGGTACGGGGAGGCTGGACTCCACACAGCTCACCTAAAATCTCACATTCAAACCAAACCACTCTGTCCACATTCCTACACATGAAGCACACCATAAAGTTAAGCAGCAAGAGAAAGAGCTTGCAAGTAACCTCTACGGTCAGGTAAAATGTCCCAAGAAAGTCAGTCAAAATATCACATAGCTTATCATTGTCTCAGAGATGGAGCATGTATGTGGGTGAAATGGGTGAACATGGTCAAACTTTTCAAAAGCTCTGAGTCAGGAGTTCTGAATACATACAGCAGGATGTAAGGAACTGCTGTTTAGCATCTTATAAGACTGAAAAATTATCTTCTACCTCCAATATAATCATACAACCTGTGCAATAAGATAAACAACCAACAAACCCATCTCCTGCTGTTTGTTCTCCAAAATGCAGACTAAATCAGCTCTCCAAACACCCACCTGTGGTACTGAGTCTGCAGGAACTGAAACTCCTCCTTGATGCGGTCCAAAGTTTCTGGGTAGGTTAGTTTCAGTGACTGGGGTGTCCCCGATGCGGCTGCAGCTGCAGCTGCTGCGGCGGCCACCACTGAGGCAGAGGAACCTGGGGGTGGCTGTAGAGGTGCCTGAGAGGAGAGAAGACACCAAACTTAGATACTTGAAAATTTGACTAAATATTTGACCCAAATTGGACCACTGAGAGGGACACAGAAAAACAGTAACATATGATTGATTTGTTTAAAAGTGAGTTAAAGTTGTAGCTGATGGTAATAGTACATTCTTTAACTCATTCACATTTCAAGTAAAATAGGAGGCTTCATCGATATCATTTTTCATGTTTGATCTCTAAAGAACAATACTTGAGCCAAAGGTGGACATGACGCCTAAGACCCTGTCCACACATATCTGGGTATTTTAAAAAACGAATATTCCCTCTAAAAATACATATGTCCACACCTAATAGTTTACAACAACAACAAAAAATCGCCCTCACTTCACAGGGCAAATCCGTCAAAAAATGTCGCTCTGAGCATCCCAGACCCATAGATGGCAGTGTTTTTCAGGTGTGAAACCCATGCCAGCCAATCAGGACGAATCCCCATCATTCTGACTATTCTACCATATTTAAACATGGATCTTATGTTTGGATCGATAAAGAGGTTTGCTCTTCAACAGAAGTAGTAGGATGCACTTGAAGACTTAAGCCAGCAAGGACTGTTTGTTTCGATATTAAGACTAAAACCCCTGCAATAATAATGCTCTGTATAGCGTTGTGATGGTGTGTGACATCAGTGGCTTTTTTATCGCAAGGTGTGACGTTTCAGGTCCAAAAACTCAATGACACTGGAATTTTTCAAAATCTTCACTTTGGCTGGAGTTTTCAGATAAGCTCACTTTTAGTGACATAAATTGTGTGGTTTTGTGTGGATGATAGGCTTAAACATAAAATATTTATGGTTGTAGACATGGCCTGAAAATGCATATGAAGCGCCGTGTATTTAAGACATGTTGTAGTCACCAGCAGAGCCAGATGTGAATGGGTCATCAAGACTTGGATTGGGGGAAAAAAGGGAGCTACAAGAGCCTCTGAGCCAAATGAGCACACTTTGCTTAATTGCGAGCCTGAGTAGCAGAGAGGAATAAAGAGACAGAGAGAGCTTGGAGGGAGAAAAATGAAAAAAGAAGGGATCCCATCGTGGCTGAAGACCCCTCCCATCCCTGTGCTTAGTCTGCCATCTCTGCAGGGTTCAGAGCAATTAGGAGGCTACAACCATAGGGGTAATGCTGCAGGACAGGCAGACAAAAGACGGCTGAGAGCCGGACTAGCAGGGCGGTGGGGGCTGTCCGTCTGTCAGTCTATACCGCTCTCTGTCAGAATAACAGAGTGCAGGGGCCAACAGGGCAGCCGGTTCACAAGCCTCCCTATGGTCAAGTATGATGGTGAGGTTAAGTGATAGTAACATACTGTTGATTCCTCCAAGAAAGCAGAGCTAGGCTAGTTAAACAGAGTCTTGAGACATTTTATGAGAGATGAATTCAAATTTGTTTTGCTTCCTCTCAGCAGTGATAAGACAGGAGGAAGATTAAAGAAGGATAGTTTGATTCCCTGACATACAGGATTTTGGATTCAGCAGAACAAAGCTATCATTCAGGCAATTAACCTGAAATATTCTTAAACACCCAGCAGATAATTAAAAGTTGCTCAACCTTTTTGTTTAGCTCACATTATTATACAAGGCATATATGTGCCTTTGGTTTCACTGTCCTCTCTTCTGGGGAAGAATTTCTTCCATCCACTTACTCTAGGATAATAAAGCAAGGTAAGGACAACACAGATGTATCCCCAAAACACAATCTGCTCTACAAATAAAACATGGCGGTACCACAGCGTAACAGAAGAAATCATTAATTTGGATTATTAAAAAAACATCTTGATGTCACACACTTCAACAATGTCTGTCACACATTAATGAGGTTTGATGAACGACTTAATCACATCATCACTCAACTCAGACTCCAAACAGGAACGCCAGGGGGAAATGTTTTCAAGCAGGCTTGTTGCATTTTGGCACACCCAAAGTAAAGAGCGCCAGCAGCACGAAGAAGCCGTATACATGCACGCATAAGGAGACACACATGTCTGTTTGAGTTAAGAGATGTGACAGCATGAGATGTACGGAGCAGGAGAAAGGGCTTTGGATGTTTCAGCAGGAGGAATATTATCAGAATATTATCAGAAAAGAGAAAGACAAGTGAGAGATTAAAATGGAGAGAACACGTTAAAGGAAAAAAATATGTGATAGATGAGAAAAAAATTTAATGGGGAGAGAAAATAAAGTGAGTAAAGCAGGTGAGGAAATTTTACACACAGAAAGGAGCGCATTGAGCGACTGTTTGGAAAAGAGATGGAAAAACGAGAGCGAACGGAACAAGGGAAAGGAGAAGAAAAGGAAGAAAAATAAGATAGAAGAGGGGCTGTGGCCTCATTGTTCGTCTTTCTAACAAGCTGCTCTCAATCTGTCGGCCAGATCCCCTCCTAGAGCCCAGACAGACACACACACACATAGCCACATGCATGCACACACCCCTTTTCCTTACACAAAAACCTGCTATAGCACACACATACTGTAGATAGACGCACATTTCCTACATACACACTCATGCTTTTCTCACACAAGAACCCATGATTAAACACACACACACACACTCCCCTCCTCTTTCACAGGACACACACAGAGCAATTACTCTTCATGGGTGGAAAAAAAGAGAGCACCAAGGCCATTTTATAAGAGGATGGAAGGAGAGAGAAAGAAAGGACTATCTTTTTTCTTCTCTTTTTTATCACTTCCCATCCCCTCTTCTCATTTTCACTTTTTTATGTTTTTCTTTTTCAATGCTGTCATGTCTCTAGAGGACAGGTGTGAGGAGAGGGAGCATCTTCTCTCTGAAATGGATGCAGGAATGAGGCCAGAGAGAGTCTATGGTTTTTTTCTTTTTTTACTGTTCAAAAGAAGAAATATTCCTTTTTTTTTAGGTAGAGGAAACTACCGTCTCTCCGCTGGCTCAGCCGCTCAGACCTCTACACACAACTCCAGTCTCCTGGTTTGGATTGTTGCGATGATGATTCACACCAGACTAGACTGAATTCATCTTACTGATGCTGTCTCTAAAACACAGGCTCACCAGAGATCCCATACCAGAGCACATAACCTGTTTCCTCCTTTGAACTCCCGCTACGTGTCTGTCTCATTGTTCGGATCTGGCAAATAGCTGAGCCGGCTTTCAAGCAAGAAGTCAGGCCATCGAGCTGCCCTGGTGACCTCTAGGAATGGATCTAGGCTTGGAGACTCACCTTATAATCCTTCTACACACAAGTTATTCTCTCCCTATCGGTTGTGTCCTGGCTGGAAAGCAAACAAGAGGCACACCGTCTGCCCTTGAATAAAGCTTACATGGACTGAAAATCAGGGTTACACAATTACAGGCTGGATCTTACACACAATCGTAAAGTCAGGTCCTGTGATACCGAGAAAGGATCGCATGAGGTTGTGCCGCATTAGGGAGAAAAGCTTTCATCTGATATGATTAGAGATCATCTGATTACCCAACTGTTAAGAAAATTCGATGAGGAGGCCCCAGGCGTGGTAACCAGCACCACTATGATCTGTTCTGTTCCAGACAACCAGCTGGGATAGCTATAGGCCAAAGTTAGACATGTAAAGCCACCTATTACACAAGCTCAATGAGGAAAGCCCTGAAGTGACCCCAATCGCATCAGAGGCAAAGGCGTGCCCACACGTTCGCACTAATCTGACTCTTCACTAATCTTGCCCTGGAAGGTCTAAGTCAATTGCAATGATTAAATGAGGACCTGGTGATGAGGGGATGAGAGCGAGGGCGTGAACAGGTTATCTTTGGGAACAGAAATGATTTAAATCAGACTGCACATCCCTTTAGTGGGATAGGATAGGAAACAATCCGCTAAGGCCATTGTTTGCAACACGCTAACTGGTGGGAAACAGGTGATCACCAACCACAGAAATGTACTAGAAGGTCAGCTACATAATGGACCAGGGTATGGTCTGCACATGCAACAGAGTCAGGGTTATACGCAACTAGACACGTGAGTGCAAAGACATGCACCATGAAAACTCATGCTGAACAACAATATCCTGCCCACTAAAATTTGGTGTGAAGGGACCATTAAAATCAAGGCATTCCCTGCATGAACTCATTCCGGTTTGCATTTGTGTTACCTCTAATTACACCGCAATCACCAAACCACTATGACCTCATATCCTTGCTTTAACCCCCACCCCAACAAAACATCATGCACACGCAGATGAGACTACACACCCACATAAGCCCACAACAAACACTAAATGGATGTGTGTGCGAGATGCAGTTCCCCACAAATATTTTAAAGCACACATGCACTTTATTTTGTTTGCACATGGCTGTAGCTGCTGAATCAGTGTAAATTGGAAATGCTAAGATGGGTCCCAATCCCTGCACGCCACACTGACCCACAGTAACACATAATCTGAGAGCATCTGT
Source organism: Thalassoma bifasciatum (assembly GCA_008086565.1). Classification (NCBI taxonomy): domain Eukaryota; kingdom Metazoa; phylum Chordata; class Actinopteri; order Labriformes; family Labridae; genus Thalassoma; species Thalassoma bifasciatum. The sequence continues at coordinate 87,011 of RPOG01000166.1, read as the reverse complement.
GTTATACAAGGTTGTTTCACCACAGGAATACGTCTTTTTTTTACTACTAAAGCTTTCTGATACAGTTTTAGTGGTAAAAAGGAAAATACATTTCTGTGGGATGACCATTTAACTATTGTTTCTTTATATACATTTTTGTGACACACATTAGTGCTGCATGATGGTATGGATGGTCAGAATACCTGTAGACCATTATGTCTCCTATTATTCCACTTCAATATGCTCTTATGCTGGCTATTTGGCTCTTTCCCAGCATGCTATGGTTGCGTCACCTGTTACATAGTGCGGTGATGAAGACCCCTAGAAACAGTCTACACCTTGTGTCATTAAAAATATGCATTTTAGATGTGTGTCCATTGTCTCTCTTCACAGCAGCTGTTGACTCTTAGTTTCTTATGTGTGTGTGGCACAACTAACCCTCACAGCAGAGCAGAGAGTCACAAACAGTTCAACATCAACCAGAGGTGACAGCTCAAATAACATGACTATAAGGTTAAAATCTATCTGATTGTTGTTTACTAAGTGAGTGAGTTTTGCTTTCCCCATGTGGCTAGTACACATCCAAAATACCATTGGGTTTTATTTTCTCTGATTTCTACAAGAAAGTTTATATTTAATGAGATTAATTGTTGATTTGGTGCAGCAGTTAGTCTCACAGCTAGATGGTCACCTGTTCAAATCCTGGTTCAGACAAGGTGAGGCTTTGTGTGTGGCGTTTACATGTTCACCCCGGGCATGCATGGGCTCTCTTCAGGTACCTCCAGCTTCCTCTCACAGTGCAAACATACTTACTAAGTTAATTGGTGATTCTGAATTGTTCATAGGTGTGAGTGTATGTATAAAAGGTTGTCTCTGTGTGTCAGCCCTAAGACAGCTGGGAAAGGCTCTACTCACTTGCAACTGTAAACAGGATAAGCCGTAGAAAATGAACGAATGAATGGGTGAATGTTTATGTCAGCAAAAAGGTTTAAACTAGTCAAGCAGTAGCACGGTCATGATTTTGTTTGAATAATCTGTCCAGATTGAGATATATACACTAGTCATCAGGCTGAAAGTCCAGTGAGATGAAACATCAGTTTGGAAGTATTTTTACCCAATCAGAGGTAAATGAAAACCCAAGAACGAAAACAGCTGTTTTAGCTCCCTTCAACTCTGTTATAAGATTGTTGTGTTTTCTACTGTTTTTCATAAGTAACCCAGAAAGATTGTGCAAAACTTTCACCAGAGAATTCAGCTTGAGGTTTATCCTAAAACTTGTCTTATGTTGAGCATCAGGGAACAATTGCCATACAAACAAGATTTTTGCCAACTAGTCTAATTATTACTGAACATTGCACAGCCTTTATTAACTGGAATAACTGCTGGACCCAATAAAGTCATATAAATTTGTTCAGAGAGTAACAGAGCCCCTGTTAAATAAATTATAACCAGGTAAACTTCACACAAGTTGGGAGGTTCCGTCCACTGGGAAACACTTTGGTATCAACAAAGTTTTATGCTGACTCATATAGATGTTGAAACACTGATAGCCTGACAGAAGCATAAGTATCAAGAGGTCATTGGGACAGGACACCTTGAATGTCCGTGCAAAGTTTCAACTTAATTACATGAGCAGTTTGCATAATTCAGTCCCTACCAAAGCAGAGCATCAATCCACTTTCTGTCAACACTATAGCCATGTCACTAACACGGCTGATATAACGCTAAAGGTTCAGAAAGTAGTTTTCTATTTGTTTAATGGAGGCTGAAACACTGTCTGTCTCCTTGAGATGGGAAGATGCAGTGCCGCTGCCTCCCTTCATACAGCTCGGCCCATTAGTCAGGCCACTAATTATACTGCTTACCCACACAGTCGATCATCAGAGTAAACACCCACCAAGCTCCCTCTCTTTCCCTCTCTCATCAGACTACCACCAAGGACGCAGTGACAGTAGGTCTAACCCAGAATAGAAATCCTGAATGTGTATCTCTGTGTATCCACCCACACACGCCTAAAACACACCACCCCATCCCTGAAGACCGTGAAACATGTCAATACACCATCCTTTCTCACCAGCGTTTGAAGTCAAAGCTTCTTATGTCAAATTATTCAAACACAACTGTCAACATTCAGCAGTGATTTGCATTGTCAAAGCTGCTTGTGGTGAGGAAGAAAAGACTCAGGATCTTTGCCCTCACTCCTCCATCTCCCCAACCCTCTTCCACTGTACATCAAGTGGCTATCTGCTCGGCTCTGTGCTGAAGAAACGTGCTGGTAATCTCTCAATGATTCCTGCACTTAGACGGGAGGGGCTGCCAGGCACCTGTTTCATTAGCAACACACATCTTTCTCTCTTAGTCCCCCCACCTCCTCCTCCTCCTCATTCCTCTCTCCTTCCTCCCGCAAGCCTCGTTATTCAAATTTCCCTGCTGTCAGCCCACATTAGCGAAGCGCCACAGTTTGCCTGTCAGCTGGCTTAATTGCTGGAGGTGCCTTCTTTTATTAGGTAACCCCCTCCGCTCGTTTGTTCCTTCCACTGAGACACAGCTCCACAACAGCTTGTGTAAACCTGCGATCCCCTCAGCCTCTTTTCCTTCATTTTCTTCTGCCTTTTCTTTGCCTCTCTCCATCTAATCGGTGGCTGAGAGAAGCAGGCGAGCTCCTGATCGATAGCCACACTCTCACCACTGGACAACAGTGGTGATAAAGAGCTAAAAGCATGCTAGAGAAGGGAAGTGGAGGTTTGCTTTAAGCTAGCAGTGAGAACAGAGGACCATCTCAGTAACTCTCACCGCAAAAGTCTTTCTGTAGCATGACCTTATCCATCTTCACTGACTGGATATTCATTTTGAAACACCACATCTTAAAAGACATTGAATTGGAGAGATACAAGTCACATTGTTGGAGATTTAGACAAAGGCTACTCACAGCAGTAGAAAAACACACACCTTGGCCTTCTTTAAAAGAATGTTCAGACTTCTTGATTTTAACTAGTGACTTCTTAAGTCACTGTTCAGCTTTTGAAGCTCACTATTTTCACTGCTATATTGAGTGTAAATACATTATTTATATCCAGTTATGGATCTTAAGTAAATAATAGATACTATCCTGTTTACACTCTGTTTTGCATTGATGAATGATTATAGCCAGCTAATACAAATGGTGTAATACTTGTGTCATAAGCACATACTAGTGCTTTCAATTGTCCATGTCCCTCAGCAAAATTCTGACAAAATACTTATTAGCTAGTAGACCTTAGTGTATCGTGAGAAGTGAATAAAATGCTAAAATATGAATCAGGCTTTACACTTAGCCACGTGTCCAATTATAATCAGGAATGATTATCATTGCATTGATTGAAGATACAACAAGAGGTGCATGAAAATATTGATTCACCTAAAGAAAGTGATTTTATTTATATTTTGGTATTGTCTGTATTTTGGTAATTAAAAGTATTTTAAAGTGTGATTTTGGGCTTGAATGCTTTTGATGAGAGACAGGACAGTTTGGAGATGAAACAAGGGAAGAGAGAGTGGAGAATGCAATGCAGGAGAGGATTGCGGGTCAGAATTAAAGCAGCATCAATAACTTTGAATGTCATGTCTTCAGTGCTGTGGTTTCAATCATGCAATAAAAGTGTCATTCATAAAACTTTCAGGATCATTACTTACAGTGATAGTGAAAATAAGAATGAACAAAATCATCATCATGTCTTATTTTTGTCTTATTAAGGGTCAGATGTATGTATGACACAGTATTACTGGGCCAAAAGAACAAATTGGTTTTGATACCATTTGATAATCTGCTCTTGCTTCTTGCTTCCTGATATTGCCTTGTATGTTTCTGTTAGTGTGGCAGATTTCAGAGAACATTAAGGATTCAAGACAACACACTCTGTCTGCCATGCCCTATTCACTTTCAGCCTGTCTGCTGTACTTGTCAGAATTATATGGGCACATAAATGGGCTGGAGGCATTTTTGAGAGCAGCTTTGTGTAATGTTTTTTGTAATGTCAACACCACAGACTTCCATTACATCTGTGCATGATTTGATTTTTAATCTCTTTTAAGGGAAATTGTAGCTACTGTATTGAGCCAGTTTGTAGTACCCTTAATGCACAAGATATAGGACCCTAAATTGTTCTTATTCTGCTGAAGATATGCCTCATATATCTGTGTTTGAAAGTTGAGCCTTGTGGTACAGGGTAAAAATGAAAAAAGCAAGACGCATAGCAGATACAATACACAAAATGCATATATGGGAGAATTTAATTGAGTATTCGGTCATAATTTTTTTTGTCAATATGGGCCACAGTTTTATGTAATATATGGGTCGCGTCATTCAAAGCAGAAGAGTAGCCAGTGATGACAGGTTACTGCCAGACAAGCATTTCAGAGATTTAACAGCTTGCCTGGCAGAGTGGTCTTTCACTGTGAGGTGCAAACAAGAGCTAGCAAAAGCCAGCGACTTTCTGAGGACGGGTGTCTCACATGGTCCTGTTGAGATCAACGGAGGGCTGGAATGAAACAGGGAGCACTGGCCTAAACATTCCACCCAGACCCGCCACAGTCTGCTCCTCTCGCCCTGGGACGCCTGCCCTTACATTAAGATGTGGTTTGGAGTTCTCACAGGAACACAGCGAGGAGAGGCTGGATGAGAGGGATTGGGTTTACAGTGCAAACCACAGAGCCACAGTCTGCCTCCTGCCCTGCCTTCATGCAGTCAGTCACACTACATACACAGCTGCTGGAGTGCGGGTGTGTTTGTGTGTGTGCGCTGTATGTTTGGGGATTCACAACATCCCTTTATCACTTTAAGGAAGATAATGGAGTCAGAACAAACTACAGAAAATTAGTTCTTTTCACTTGCATAACTGACATTGTGAGGAGGGTTAATTGAATTGTATGCACACATATGCATGGATTCATGGTTCACAGTGTGCTTAATCTGGTTTCAATGTGTTGGACATAAATGTGAAAACACAGTCAGGGGTGGGGTGCAGGGTGGCATGGCTGAGGGATGTAGATGAGGGTTAGGCAAATGAGCAGGTCCTAATTGATACTTCACACAGCTGGAGGACCAGTGTTTATGTATTTCAGTCAGCTCAAAAGCTCTCCACCAAACTCAACTAAAACAAATTAAAGCGATGCTGCATGAATACTGCTGCTAACCTTCTCAGAGATCTACCTCAAAACATGGACAGTGTGCCAATTTCAAGCCTTTTTGTTCTTTTAAAAGTAATTAGTGGCAGTTATTGGTCTTCTGGCAACAGTGGTTGAGAGCAAGTTGACAAGCTTCCTTTAATCCATCAAATCAGTAAATCAGAGGAGTGATTCATGGTTGAATAGAACTTAAAAACAACAGCATTTTTTTTTTTTTTTTTGAAAATGAGTGGCACTTGAGAAGGGCACACCATTGAGAGAAGGTGTCAACAAGCCAAGTTGACTCAACCCTCTCTCACTCTATTCCTCTCTTGTGGGAATGGGAGAAACAAACACACTTCATCATCTGGGTCAACTCCACAATGGTATGGAAATAGAAGGAGACTCCATGATTCTGAAAGTAGTGGTGGCCACCAAGGACATGAGATTCACATACAAAGATACTCAGCAAAGTTAGACGCTGTTAAAGAAGGGGTTTTCCCACATTTAACCCGCTCTGACAGCGATATGCCTGACCTTCATATCATAACGATACAACTGGGCGTTATTATCATAAAAAATAAGCCTGTGTGTTATCACGTTTCCCCACACAAGAGTCACCGGAAATGCGAATACACTATATCGGTTCAGTATTTTGAATATGGTTAAGAAATGCAATCAAAGACACATTTTAATGGAAGATGAGACAATAACCTCGCGTGAAACGGTTACATAGCAACGTAGCCTACTTACTGGTGGTCGGTTTTGAGGAAACATTGTCGCCGACTTGTGCCTCTGTGTGCGTTTTTTTGTCCTTCTTCTTCTTACTCCCTTTCTGGGCGGAAAGCTTCGTCGAGAAATACGAGCAGCCGATGTACTATTGTTGGTCTCAGAGAGGCATTTGGCCCGCTTTCAGAGGTAATGGCAAAGCTAGTCTCAGCTCGCTCATTCCTTGCTTCAAGACTCCTTTGTTCTGGGTGATATCTCCAGCCCCAAACCGCACCGCGCTCGACGTGTAGTAAGGACGGGGAGAGGAGAGAGGAGACACCCGGTCCGAGCGGTGTGCTTTCTGTCCCGAGTCCTCAACTTCGCGCTTCCAGCTTTTACGATATCATAAATGGTTTCCCTCTCCGATATTTCTCCGACGTCTGTAGCATAAAGGCCAGAGAGAAAGAGAGAGAGGGGGAAATGTGGTTAGCTTGTGGCTCCGGAGACGGACACACCGCCGGCACATTCAATGCAGCCGCAGCCTCTTTTGTCTCGCTCGTTGGCCTGCACTCTTTTCACACAGCACTCCCAGTCCCTCTCTTCTCTCACTCCCCCCTTCTCTGAATCTCAATGGGACATAACATACGAGAAGCTTTCTTCAAGGAGGGGGGAGAGCTAAAGACAAGGTTTACCTCTCCCTGCCCCCACACTTTGTTTTATAAAAAATAATAACCCGGCGTTCATGTCGCATTCAAATCTATCCTTGCAAGTTTCAAATACCATGAAAATAAGTCAATGCTGTTCTTTAAATAGCCTGGTGATATTTGTAAAGAAACCTTTGCTTTGCTTTACGCTCCTTGTTGCATTGCAGTTAGTTTCGTTACCATATAGGCACGCAATTGAAAGAATTACAACACAATTAGGTCGTTTTAGTTTAATAAAAAGTGCAGAATTTTTTGAAGAAACGGGGGGTTCAGAGGAAGTGTTCAGTGATTGAATGAAATCTCCACGTGGGGCTCGGCCTCGGCACAGTAAACACTGGTAATGCGAGCCAATCAGCGCCGAGGAAACCCACGTGGGGCGCACTGACCGTTCGCTGATTGGAGGAGAAAGGTAGCACAATACTCTGCATGTCAATCAAGCGGACTACAACCGCTCTGTAAGGTTAACCCTTTCCTGGGCACAGGGAGTGATTGAGCAGGCGAGGAGTGTGTGGTAGTGGCTGTATCAAGATTCAGTGGTTTTCCTTCTCTTCCCCACAAACCGTCAATGAAATGAAAAAATATTACATTACACCCTTTTGTTTTCTTTGACATGGAAATGGGTACAGTTTTTACTCAAACATCTGCATCCTAATGTGTATTTTCTATATCATAAATAACCATAAATAATTACCACAAGGGAGAAGATCAATATGGATAGATAAGAGCAAAAGAGGCACCAAAGAAATATAGTGGTGATAATGCTGTAACACTTTCATGGCTCTGTAATAAAGGAACACATTGTTGTTACCCGGAAAAGAAGAATTATTGTGTAGACGAAGGCAGAAATGGTGAAAAAATTGGTATTCTGGTGGCACGACCCCTTTGGCGGGGCTCATAATTAGAGAGAGAGATATTGAAAAAGCAATTTCTGACAGTGGAAATCACAACCTGCCAGAGGTGGAGTTGGAAAATATAGATGGGTGTGTGTGTGTGTGTGTGTGTGTGTTTGTGTGTGTGTGTGTGTGTCTGTCTGTGCGGGAGCATGTGTGTGTGTGTGTGTGTATGTGTGCTCCAGAGTGCCTGTGTATGTGTGAGAGACAGAGAGGAAAGGCAGAGGGAGAGGGAGGGAGGGAAGGAGGAGGAAGAGAATAAAGGATGAAGGACAGCAGGGGGGATGCTGAGAAAGACGAGCCAGTAGGAGGGTTAGAGATTGAACGAGAGGGAGAGTGCACACGGGTGATGAAAAAAAAGTGTGTGTGTGAGTGTGAGTGTGTGTATGTGTGTGTGTGCCTGGTGTATGGAAGGATTGTGTGTGTGCGTGTATGTGTGTGTGTGTGTGTGTGTGTGTGTGTGTGTCGAGCAGACAAGTGAGGGAATGAAAAAGAGAGAAAGGTGAGGGGAGCAAGTGGGCAGAGTGGTGAAGTGGAGAGAGAGAGAAGCAGAGAAAGAGAGAGAGGGAGAGAGAGAAAGAAAGAGAGAGCGAAGGAGCAAGAAAAAGAAAGATTTTATTGCCATTTTTTCCCATGAATTTTAATGCACAGTACTGGTCTCCCTCCCGGATTCTGGGATCACATTTATTAGAAAAAAAGTCATGAGGAATGCATTGCTTTGCAGTCTGCTGCTGCACAGGGAGAGGTTTCATGTGTGTGAGATTGTGTGTGTGTGTGTGTGTGTGTGTGTGTGTGTGTGTGTGTGTGTGTGTGTGTGTGTGTGTGTGTGTGTGTGTGTGTGTGTGTGTGTGTGTGTGTGAAACGAGAAAAGGGGGTGCACAGGATGTATAAGACTCCGTTGCTGGGGGGAGCATAATAATATAGATGATAGAAAATGATAAGTGAAGGACACATATTATTGCTATTGGCAGGTCAGATGAAGGAGTGTTCAGGGTGTGTGTGTGTGTGTGTGTGTGTGTGTGTGTGTGTGTGTGTGTGTGTGTGTGTGTGTGTTGGCTGAGCTCCAGTGATTAAACACACATAGTCAACAGTGCCCTTCTGGGAGCGGTGGGACATCAAAGTGAACCTACGATGGCACATGGTCGTATTGCTACGGGAGCTTTTTGGTTTCAGCTCGGTTGTGTGAGGATGTAAAGACACACTTGTGTCACAAGCAGTATGCAAATTGTGACTCAACACATGCTCACATACCAAACAATGAAAAGTGCCTGAAGGTGCCACAGCATCCCTTCAAAACCACAGTTTGAGGTGTGGCAATAATTGCAGTGCAACGGAGGCCAACACATGCCAAACCACAAGCTCACAACACCAAAATGTCATCATATAACCAAACATCAGGGTGTGTGTGTTTTTTTTTTTTTAATGGGATGGTGAAACAAGATCAGTTTGACAAAACCTTCGACTTCATTCCTTTGAGGCTGCTGATTGCAACTTCAGTGTCAAACCGTGACTTTGATAATTGCAATGATGCTGACATGAACACAAGATAAGCTCTGATAGATAGTAAATAAGATAAACTCTAGTATGCTATATTCATATTTTTGAAAGCAGCATAGTAAAACGCTATAAATCAATGAATGTGTTTATCGTTTTTTTGGTATATTTAACCTTGAGCTAACTCACAGTTGATTTTGATTTGAGAAAATGCTCAGCCATGCAGAAGATTCATGGTTCAAAATCCGGTGTTAAAGGGAGCCATTGAGGATCCAAGGGCGAGTCCTTTTGTTAACATATAACTTTGAAACTATCATACAGGGAGAAACATCAGAAGAGCCATTTTCCCCAAGAGCATCAACAAACAGACAGGAGGTTCAAGGAATACTTAATTTTCTGCACTTTAGCCTTTTTTTCATGTAATTACTAACTTATTTGTATCCTATATCATTTTCAACACAAAGCAGAGAACACATTCACAAATGAAGAGGTTCATTATCTTTTCCTGAAAATGTGGGTCTTCGGTAAATGAGGAAAATCATTTTAACATCTACTAACAGTCAGAATTGACCATTTAAAATTATGCTTGAACTCAAAATCACCCCCTCAACATGTGAAAAAAGAGGTGAGATAGGGAATATAATTTGCCACAAGTTTAACTAAACTGCAGCAGAGAGAGCTCTTCTCGGAGAAAAAGTCTCTCATGGGAGAAGAGGATGATAATAGAAGAAGGTGATTCAGTTTGGGTCATAAACTTTTGGTTTTGTGGTATCCCAATGTAATCTCCACCCTTCTTGGCCCCTCAATTTCTTCCCAATGGAATAAGGGATGGGAATGGCCCTCACAGAGTAGACTTGAGTGACAGGAAGACAAGGCCACAGTGTTGTTATGCTGGTGCCCCCCCCACACCCCTCGCCAGAGCCTCCACTTCACTTTGCCCCCCCCCCCATCCTTGTCCCTCATCAGACAAGCTGGGTGTCAGCACAGAGACGGCACCATGATTTATTGGTCTCTGGTCCTCTGGGGTCTAACGCACACACCTCCACAAATCTTTCACCCCCCTCTGCCTCCCCCCTTCACCACCCCCCAAAAAGGGTAGGGGAGGGGGAACAACGTCGGGGACATAGGGGGGGCCTCCTGTTCTCTCCTGCTGCATGGCCCCTGGGGGAAAGAAGGGGTAATGACCCACATCAGCAGCAGCCATGCTCCATGCACACACACACACACACACACACACACACACACTCTCAGGCAGATACAAATAAATACCTCATGTGACACACATACGCACATGTATGCACACATAAAACACGCTGACACATTTACGCCCACAGGCGTGTGTGTGTGTGTGTATGGGGGTATTCAGGAATTCCACTGCTATGCTGTACCTCTGTTTTTCCACACTCCGTGCTCCTTCACACTGGAGAGATCGATATAAAACCATCTTTAATGATATTTACTAAACTCTCCTTACATTCATTGAAAGTTTCCATCACAATCTTTGTTACTCTAATGGAGGAGACAGCACACCTCTTCCTTTTAGTGGATACTCTTTTTGAGACAGAACAAAGACATGATTTGTGTCTCTGTGTGCTCAAAGGGGAACAAGATCTCCTTTTGACTTTCAAAATAACCATGAATTTACCAGCTTTGTAAAAATTTGGCCATGAAATAAAAAATTGCACAGTACTTCAGCAAAAGAGTAATAACAAAGCCAGAGGACTTTCAGAAAGCAGACGTTCCTCAGGATGTCTTCTTGCAATGAGACCATTTCATGTGTGCAGAGGAAATTCAGAGACAGGGTCAGTGCAGCAATGCTTCAGAGTTTCATATTTTGCAGCTTTTTGAAACATTTTTTCTGAGGCTAATTTAAAATCCAGGCAGTCAAGCTGCTCTGAGTTGAGAGTGAAGAGGTTAAATCTGAGCATTGACTTGCAAATGCTAGTGATAGCACTCTGCATATGCTGTCATTCCTCTCACACAGCCATACTTGCGTTAAAAAAAAAAGCATACCACCATAGGTGTCCACTTTATATGAGGGCTGGCAAGCTGTAGAGCACAGCCAGGTGTTAAAGTGTGTGTTAATTTAAGAAGAAGAATGCACAAGTTGATTTTCTATCAAGTTTATAATAGGGACTGAAATTATGTGTTGGACATTTATGAATTATGGTTTCACAATCAGGCCAACACAAATGAGAAAAAAAGGAATAAAAAAGTGAACTTATAAATTAAGTTTATATCTTTATAAATGGCAAATTTGTAACATCTCATAATAAGATTATGTTTAAATATGAATTATGGTAAATAGCTGTGGTAGGATATTGGATGGAACCATGCTTATGTTGATGGCTTGAAGAAGTACCATCTTCTGTCCTGGCACTCATTGTTACAAATCAGTATAATGTTGATTCTGGCCTTTGTTTGTTTTAACCTGAAGACATGTGCACAAGCTAGAGCACTGCATTACATTGCCATCTGCTGTTTAATGCAAGTATTGTCGTAAGAGAAATTAATTTAGATGGGCAGTAGTGTATCTTTATTTCAATACAAGGTTATATGTTGGGATTTAATCTATAGACAAAATTCAGTTGTTACTTTTAAAAAGTAACTATTAAATGAGACTTTAAACTATCAGTACCACCTGCACCAGTGATGAAACGTGTTTTTACAACTCCAGAAGGTCCAAGGTCAAACAAACAAACAAACGACCAAACATCAAGAAAAGAAAAATCAATTTCATCGACTTAGCTTCTTCAAGAGAGAGTTCAACAGTCAAGGAAAATCATTAAGACAGGACAAATGTTGCACAATGTGACAACGCCATTTTCTGGTTGTAGGCTGCAATTGTGTTTCTTCACCACACGGTGTCGCCGTTACGTAGGAAATGCTGAATTGTCAGCGGGCACTCATCATTGGGCAGCAAAACTCGTGAGAATATGTGTCAGGTTTTCTCCATATGTTCTGTAAACAGTTGTATTTCACCGTTTCCTCGGGCAGGAGAAAACACTAATGCAACTCCTCGATGCTGGTTTCACAATGTCAGAGTTCACTTTGGCCACAGAGGAGTCATCTCCAATTGATTTAGTACAACAATGACCCATCAGCCACTTTGGTGGTCAAAATAAAGCAAAAATGTCAGGCTAACACCTACGCTGCTTCCATACAATGTCTAGCTCCATAAATTTTTTCAACACCTAGTCAGTCCCAAATATTTTCAAATGTTGAGACAAATATTTGTAGTCTGTAAAGGGTTATAACTTGGGGGGAGGTTTCGGGGGGTGGCACTAAAAATGGTGTTTTGCAAACTTGCCTCAAGTTAAAGGCACTGTGAGGACTTTTTAAGGGATCTTGAAAAAGATCTGATCCTTGCCTGATCAAAATTATCAGTGCTAAAATAGGTTATTTTTGAATGTTTTTTCTCAGCTTTGGTTCAGACTGGATTGATTCACAACATGTTGAAGTCTTAAAGATAACTCTAAAAACGGCTGACAAAGTTTACCTGTGAGAAGAGAAATCAGTAGTTATCCGCTGAAAAGGATTTACCAGATTTAATTAGTAGTTTAGTGGACACTGGAGCTCTGACGAAAGGGTTAGAAGTGCAGAAAAAAGCTAAACAGGGGAGTGATAAAGCTCAGGCTAAAGATGAAAACAGAGACTAAAGATTGAATCAGAGACCATTTGTGAAAATATTCATTCAAGTCCACACGCAGTAGTAATAATGCAGCGATCTATTCGCACTCGAAAGTCTGTCAATAATACAGAGAGAGAAGTTACAGTAGTTCTGCCTGGTAGATGAGCATTAGGAGGACAAAACCTGGATTTACTGAAATCACGTTACGGATACGTCTCAGAGCTGCTTTACACAAAACAAAGTTGATCCAAAATGCTTTACAGCAAACGTATAGAGTTAAACAATTAGCAAATAAGTTCAAGACACAAATTCACACAGAAAATAACAGAAAAGAAATCAGAGTGATGAAAAATGAATATAATAACATTTATAGTTACACTGAAAAGATGATAACAGCCCTGCAATGACACTACCATTCCTGCCATTATCATCACTATAATCTTTGTTTCTGTTATCCATTGCATAATCATATAACACCTCAAAGACCAATGGACAAAAGACTGAACTGTAAGATAGAGAGAAGAGAATTTTTTTGTGGCACGGATACAAAGATGAAACTTTTTAGAATCAGGTGATGAAACATGTTGGAAATGTTGTAATGGAAACCCAAAGTCACATTACTGCACAAGGAAGTTCATTATGTGTCACTTAGGGCCCTCATGTGTTAAGCTAGAACTTAAAAAGGATTTTTCCAGAGCATAGGAGTTGTGCGGGATTCATAGCTCAGCTGGTTATGTTTACTGTACATCACATACTGAAGTCGTGACAACACAACCTGTCTACTTTTAGTCTACAAAGATTAACGATAATTAGTGGGGTGTTCAAGGGAATATTTGAAGACATATATTTTAATATTTCTAATATGTTTTTTTCCTTGCATGTCTTACTTATGTCTAGAGTGCCAAACCATTGGGAAAATCTGTTACTTATGGAGTCCAATAACTCTTAAGTTACACTGTGTTCTTCACAGGAATCCGGGAAAGCACAATTTTCACAGGACATGCCTCATCTGCACCAATTTTCATAATGCACTAAAAAACTCATCCATGTTTATGTTTTTGGTCGCCTTTCCTCACTTTACCTCCATGCTACACAGCTAAGTGCATTTTCCCCCGTCTTTTCCAGCTCCAGTACGTCTTCACTCGCTCTTTCCCCTCTTTGGAAGTTTGATGAATTTGAGGAAAATGAACCATCTTCTCCTTCTTGGCTGGCAGCATGAATACACTAACATTTTCCCTCTTACATTCACTATTCCCTCTCGATCTGCAGATTGCTGGCACAGAGAAGCATCTTGTATTTTCCAGGGTAGACCAGCTGGCTGCTGAGTGTGCAGGCCCAGGCCTCCCACTTCCCCTTGTGCTCCTTCTCTCTCTGCTGCAGAGACATGGACAACAGTTACACCAGAGAGAAAATACCAGTTTGAAATGTAATTAATGATATCTGTTGCAAGAGTCAGATGCTTGTGAAGATGTTTGTGCTCCTGGTGCCACTGTGTATAAATTAAACTCTCAGGGTTGAAAAAATTCTGATATCTCTACATTCATAAAATGAATTATCAACTCATGATAAATTATCACAAAAGTCAACCACAGTGGGGGAGCGAAGAAAACAAAAATGATGCTTATACATTGAAATACAACCCCTCATAACTCACAGGAGGGCCTGACTTTGTACTGAACGCTGCAAATTTAGTGACACGTCACCCTGTGAAGTTTTGGTTCCACAAAAATGCAGTGAAAGTGTCATTCAAAAAGATATGTTGTTGTTGTTTTTTGAACTGTCATTCTCAAACTGTAAATGCTGAGTAAGAAGTCTTAACCATATTTTTAGAGCTTGCTAAATATACACACACAGCCACATATATATTTGCTAGGCCTCAATCTGTGGGATAATACATAACTCTTTGCAACCTAAATCTGGAAACCTAAACACAACATAACAGCCTTATAAAACTGTCCTGGGTTTAGTAATGTCAGCATAGGAACATATCCTGCACTGATGACATGGGTGGTCTGTGCATGAAGTATGCATGAGTGTTGTACAGTATGTCACTGGATGGAAGTGTGTCATTTTCTCATATCGACAGAAACTCCACCTTCCTGGATTGATTACTCATGAGCATTAATAACTAGAGCCTGCGTTCATCCTTGTTGTCATAACTATATGTTACAGCTCACTTTTAGATGACATCACTCCAGCCTGAAACAGGAGCTCTGGCTGTTTCCCAGCAGAGGCTCTGTCACACTTGGCCTCCAGCAACCAACCCCAGGTTTGTTTACCTGTCCGTGTCGCTACTATTCCACAGCGGGACACTTTTTCCCTATAACCATAAATCTATAAAGTCCTGCATGACTTGCAGAGTCAAGGGGGGAACGACGTGAAACCTCCAGCTACAGGGAGAGGAATGGTTGTGCGTGTGAGTGTGTAAATATATAAAGATATAAATCCCTCATCAGGGTCACTGGTGGTGGTGGTGAGGATGGCCTGCAGCCAGATAAGCTGCTCCTGCTCTTCCTACCTCTCTCTCCCCAGCTCTGACTCTCCCAAAGCTGCTTGGAAGAAATGTGGCATTATCCAGACAGGGCCCCTGCTGCAGGGCCCCTCATCACAGAAGTGCTGTCCAAGACAACATGCAAAGGCCAAGAGACTGGAGACTGGAAGCTGGAGAGGAGAGAGCTTTAGATACCTCCTCAGACTGTTTACGACCACCTCCGCTACGGCCAAAAGCTGCTGCTGTGCCTCCAAATTCACTCACTGTTTCTTTCTTTCCAGCTGGTCGGTGCCAGTCAGAGTGAGGGAGATTAAACTTTATGGATCCCCAGAAAATGCAACAAGATTTGAAGGAGCATGTGCATTACTCCATCACTCCAAACATAGGTTGCTCCAGCACAGACTGACTTTCTTGTTTTTAATATTTTATTTGAGACACAACCAGAGCAAATATAATGATTTAAATTCAAAATATACAAAAGTTATTCAAAACAACATTGTTCTACACAGAAAAGTCACCAAATAGGTAAACGTGAACATCTACCGAATTTCAAAGTAAATTGAATTTAGAAAAGAAAAGGAAAGGGAGAGTGAGAGGTAGCGTTTAGGTTGATGGGAAGACTTGCAATGGGTGAAAATAATGAAGAAAACAATCCAGTCTTTATTGAAAAAATGGTAAAATGCACCTTTCACTGCCTTCCCAATTTAAGAAATGACATAAAGTCATGAAGCTACAGTGATAAAGGAGGAGTTTGGGGGATATTCAAAGGAGTAGGATTTGATGCCTTGCTAAAAGAGAAGTAAAAGCAAATATTTGTGATTTCAAGAAAGAAAGTTGAACTTAACCAAGTGAGATTCCAAATATAGCAATAAAGGTGTCCACAATAATAATAATTCCAAAACTGATGTGGTCCAGGAAAGAAAAAAAACAAACATGTGACTTGCACGAGGAAGCGTGACATCCATCTTGCTGGTCTGGAAAATCAGGATATATTTTAGATAAATTAGATCTTGTTAGACTGAAGAGCTTGAACTGAATTAGCTCAATCTAGCCCAATTTATCCCTGAATCATGTTATCAAGCATTTTTGGTTTTACTGAAGAGGTTATCCTCAAAGCATATGAGCTTGTCATGAATAGCTTGGACTGACTTTTGACTCATCCCTGAGTATAAAATTTCACCTGAAAAACATGACAAAATGCATGAGAAAACTGACAGAAGGTGAAGGGGTTTAATGGTTTAAAATCTTTGCAACCATTTATCCAAACTTGCTGTTCTTCAAACAGTGAAATAATACTTTGTCATGTTGCTTTGATCCTGCAGATAAGAGGATTAGAGTTTCATGCCAAATACCAAACAACCACCAGAGTGAAATATTGCATCACAGCCTGATACTGTCATACTTAGGGGAAAGTCCCTTAAAAGAACTGATAGTGCCTGCAGAAAAGGTCCTTTGGGGCAAAGGAGTCATAGTTCAGCTTTTGAGGAACATCTTATGATCTTAAAAGATGTTGGGTGCCAGAGCTGTTCGGCTGGACTGAAACCATCAGTGAACAAAAGAAATGGAAATCACAGTAGTTAATAAAGTGGGTGATGTTTGCTGTATTTCTTTCTTCAAAAAAAAAAAAGTAGGAACACTGCAGTGATTTGTGTACTGGAAACTGAGATTTAGAGATTGGAATCTGGTCTGTGATTTGTTTAATCGTCCCTTTCACTTTGTCAGCAGCCAACACTGGATGATGGCAGGTCAAAGGACGCTGAGCCCTGTAAATAAAATTATCTGACCCTGGTGATAAGGTCTTTTTCAAGATGAGATCAATGTTTGTACATGAAATAAAGAATTGGATATCATACCCAGATAATCTGAGAGAAAATTAAAAAAAACTCCTTTGTTATGACACATGTTCCATCAGATAGAGATCTTTAATAAAAGTTCACCTCTATGATCCTGAAAATGGAAATCAAAAATATTAGTGGTGCATAGGTTTGACTGAAGGATACACAAACGTACATCTTAGAAAGGATGCAGCTCAGAGTATGCCAAAGTGGTTGACTCCAGGCTACAGCAGAATGATGCACAGGGATGTGGCACAATGGAGCTGAATTACCGTATTGACCTGAATAACAGACAACCTTGATTAGATAAGACAACCTCCCTCTTTTCAAAACCTACCTTCAGGAAAAGACTCTGACAACTAAAACTGACTTTGTTCAAAGAAACTATATGCCTGAAAATAAAAAACAGGTAAATGTGTATATGTGACAGGATGTTTCTGTATGTCAAAGCAGGTACTTGGAATCATTTCACTCTATTTTGCAGAATGATGCTCTCTAGCTGTAGACGTGCAGGGATTTCAGAATAGCACAACTAGTGATGATGCTCTCTTGATGTTAATCAACAGAGGGAAGTATTTGGATCCAGCTCGAATGTTAAAAAGTATGTAAGGTCAGTTCAGTGGTAGCTGCTTATTAAAATGCAATCACTGGGTCACACACAATAAATCTCAGTAAGTTTTTCAAACTAAGCAGGAGTCATAAATAATCCCCTGTACGCATCAAGGTCAGAGCTGATATTTCATCTGATTTGAGTCTTGTGGGCTTAATTATAAAATGGTATATTCATAACTCTTTATTCAAATTACACAAGGCCATGACACGGGCTGATAAAGCTGTGTTAATATATGATAGTATGTATGTGTGTATGTGCATGCGTATGGTAATGACAGTGTGTGGAATATAAAAAGGGTTAATTATCGTTCGTCTCTGCACAAGCAGTACTTTTGGTGCTGCAGTAGGAAGACTAACTTCTGTCTATGATAGAGAAAAACAACAGAGACTAGCTGTTCATTTCTGGAGGCATTTTAATTACTGGAATACAGAGCCAAGCTAAAAATGTCTCAGCAGGCCTACAGCATGAGAAAGTAACAGAAGCTGCTCTCCATAACACCTCCAAATGTGTGCAGCAGAATCATCTCAGTGTCAAAACGCTCTGAAAAATAAGGCACTTTTCACAGGGTGCATTTTTACCATGTCGTCCAACAATTTAACCTAATGTTTACTGGAAATAGACTTTGTAGAAAACTTTCCTCCAACTTGTGCACATCTGAGTCTAATCTGTTCCAAATCTCTCTCCCCTCACACAGTTTGTCTCATATAAACAGAAGAAACAGCTTTATGGCAGGCTTCAGAGGCTCTTTACGTAACGTGATACAACCAAAATCCTCATGCATCCTCCTTGTAGTTATTCAGTGAATTCAAGTTTGTCCGCAGACACAGAGGGTCAGAAACTCCTGGGGTCATGAGGCTGCAGTAATGTCTGTGTTGGTGACTTTCTCTGAGGCTGTTTCTCAGGTGCTGAAACGTGATGTAAACAGTTTCAGCTCAACGAAAGGCACAATATAACAAAGTTAAATTTAACACAGGCTGAAGAACAAGACAGGGCCTGTGTCTCTCATTTATCCCCTCATAGTCATGTAAACTGTTCTCCCACATGTCTGTTTCAGGTTTGCACCCCTCAACATGAATCCCTTGGGACTCTCCCTCTTTATTCTCTCTTCATCTGCGTCAGCTTATATGAGGGGCCTCAGTGGTCAAAGTCTGAGTCATGCCAATCTTACCTCTAAAATGACTGAACTTTGAGATTTTCTGACTGGAAGAGTTGTCTTAACCTAATTTGGTATTCTTTGCTTCAGAAATATCTTTTATTTATGGGCAATTTATCAACAAACTACGGAGAAGTTTCAAAAAGTTTTCATTCTTCATCTCTATTCTTGTTTGAAACAATATAAACGCTGCCACATAGACGCTGACTGGCCAAAGTGTGCTGAACGGTTGGGTCTATAACATCCAGAGTCGCCTACCGCAGCATCAAAAATACTGGCGACCGCATTATTTCTGTCCTGCTTAACTGCTTCAGAGAGCAAAACTGCTTATTTCAAGAGCCACTTCCTACCAGGCTCTGTGTCATTCACAGAATTCAAAACCATCCATGGTTTTATAATGTTTTTAAGGAATTTGTTTTTGTGGACACTTGTTATCAAAGCAGACAAACTTCAAACAAGCCTTTGCATCATTTCAAGTCCTATCTTTATGTTTGCCCAACACTGTATGGGAATGGAGTGTGGAAGTTATCTTGATATCCAAGTGTTTTTACTAAGGTAAGGTTATGTTTGAAGAGAGGATTGTGGATCAGTGTATTTAAGCCAATTTCTTACTGTAGTTCAGGATCGTCAGACAAAGACACTGCTTAGTGAGCTGAGGAATGGTCTAGTTACCATGAAAATGTCTGTCACAATCTAACTAGGTCCACAAGCTGTGAGGCCTTAAAGATAATCTATTTTTATTGGTATGCCAAGTAACACTGGAGAAATGAATGACAAAACTATCAACCCAAACACTGTAAATCACCTTGAGGAAGCTAAATGGCCAATTAAGACTCACAAATGCCTCATTGCTGTGCATAAAAAGCTGTTTTGACACCAAAGTAGAAAAAAATTATCCCACTAATGCACAGCTTTCACAGCATCCTATTGAGAAAAATTGTTTTAAATGAGGGATGACAGTGGTTTTCTGTACCACTGCTGAAGAAACATCCCAAAATACCGCACCCAGTTCAGTGTTTATTTTCATGAAATTCATTTTCGAGCCAGGACACATTGAAGCTGTAGGACAACTCACTCACACTCGACACAGATTTCAAAGGCTGATGGACCTATTTAGAGGTAGCACTAGGGAAATGTGTTGAATTTAATTAATTTTGTCTGCAACTGAGAAAACTTGTTGAATGTTTTGGGCTGCACATCTAAGCAGATGATTTTGTTTTAACCCAACAACAAAGAATTGTCACTGTCAGCTTAATTTTGGCAAGAAGTCTGAATGAGCTGATGTACCAGAAGATCAGGAAAACTCATTTAAATCAAGTGACCAGTTTGAAACCAGGAGAGTGAAATGCAACTGAATGAACAAAATGAAGATTTACACTTTTGTTTTTATACCAGACACAATAGCACAAATTCCTCTACAATCGCTGCTGTACGCAACTCTAAGACAGATGCTAAAACTGACATAGCGAAGGTCTCAGTTACTTCATCTACCCTCATCATGTAATGCAAACAGCGTGCTTTTGATTTCATGCCCTGAATCCTAAATTGTAAGAAGTTTTCATGAGAGCACATTCATAGAAATGATAGCTTATTATATCACACCAACTTTTTTATGCAGGACACAAGCTTTTCATAAGTATCAACACCCAGTGTTGGAAAATGATAAGAATGTTGGAATATCTCTGTCAAAATATCAGTAACTTGCATGTATTACAACCAAACACCATGATTTAGTGTGGATTATATCTTTATTTAAAATCCTCTGGTGAAGAATCTAATGACAAAAATCTAGATACATAAAAGTAAACATGAATTACACCTATGAGTGGACACATAAACAGGACATGGGACTTTAAGGGCCTAGTTTAATGCACTATTTCAAAGAAGCATAAAAACACATCGAGCCACATCACCAGCTGAGAACCTCTGTTTCCATGACGCTGTAGGGGAATCGAACACCATGACTTTTCTACATCCTCATTTGGGCTGTTAGTCAAGCAGCAGTGCTGCACACATGATTTCAATGTGGAGCATCAGAGCAGGGGGCTTGCAAGGCACTTTACTACAACTAGTTCCAGCTGCTTCTTGTTGAAAATGTGTGTTTAAAATGTGCAGAGGGCCACAGGGACCAAGGTTCACCATAGGATACCCCATAACCCCACCCACTTAAACTACCCCACCTTCCTCCAGCCCCTGCTCAGTTTCAGGGCTTCACAATCACTACCATGTGAGATTCTATCCGTCTTCCTGTCTTATTCCCCTATCAGGTTTGCGGTCTTTCTGATGTGTTGTCAATCGTCAGAGCCTGCATGCTGTACAAGGACTGTACAGGAGATCTTATTCGCAAATGAGCCCCATCTATCAGCACAGGAAGGGGAAAAGGGGCACAGACGAAACTTTGAAGTGGGAACGGAGCCGTGTTACAAACTTCAAAAACACAGCAGTTTGTAACTTGTTATCATTACAGCAGCCCTTTAAAAGACCTGCCAAGGCATCTGGCTCCTGTTTGGACCTGGAACTGGATCCGTTTGTGTTGCACCACTCTGAGAAGGCCTGAGCCAAGGCAGACTGTACAGGTGAAATTAAAATGAACTCTTCCTACATGTAAAAAAGGTACAATCATATTTCTATATATATAATCATCCTTCATGGGACATGAAACTTTTTTTTTAGCATAAGTATATACAGTACTTGTGGCTCATAGTGGCAAGCAGGGGTGATTGCACAAAACCTTTACAGCGCTCCAACCTTTAAAGAGTATACAAAGAACTTCTTGTTTATAAAATAAATTAAACACCATTTTCAAAATGGTTGTCATGTCCTTCTTTGATTAGTATTACTTCAGAAATTTAACCAAAAAAAAAAGATGAAGGCCATATTTCTTATCATTTGATTGGTAGCATAGTAGTGGTACGACACGTCACGTCAAAGCAATCCCCACCAATGGTTTATACCTTGGCAGTCCTTTCAACACAGGGAAACCTCTTTAAAAAAAGCTCTACATTAAAATTTATGTATTTTAGAAAAGCACCACTACACTAGACACTGTATGAGACAACCAGCACTGACAAAATGTATGACACAATTGGTAGTTACACGACATGCTACTTTAAAAAAAACTTGTAAGAACAAACAGCTGGGTGTATCAATCCACTGTAAGTGAATGAAAATTGATTTAAATAGTGTGAGTCACCAGGCACGACAAGCCTGTAAAGTCACTTTGAAAAGTGTGACATTGTTTGTCAGTGAAAATACTCAGACCTGTTTGTGTGGCAGGCAGTAACAATTTGTTGTCTGATGTCAGATTACAGGACAATATGTGAAGGATGCTCCTAGTTTAGCTTATGCTGGAGTCAGTAAATGGTAAATTTGGAGTTGTTTTAGTGGGGGGGGGGCCAACATGATGACATTACAGTGAATGAATTAATACTCATTTCCTGTGATCTGGTTACCACTTCAACATAAAAGTTCTTAATTTTCGCATCTATCTAGTGTGGGGCCAGTTTAAAGTGCAGCCAAGTGAAGCTAATCCAAAAACTGTGCCTTTGCTTTTGAACATTCTTATCTCTTCTTCTAAGTTAAACGCTTCTGTCATCACTACCAGTAAGTTTGGTTAAGACAAGAAAACTCCATAAAAACTGAAAAGCTTCTTAGCAAGTTCAGACTATCTCATTCAAAACAAGCACCAAGTTCTAGATTTACAATGTTTTGGGGAGAGTTTCCAGGCACTTCATGGTGTTCAACTATTTCCTAAAAACAATTAACTGTATAAAAGTAGGTGACATGACCTCCCTGCTAAAGTGAAGCCAAATACCCAGGGTCTCCAAGTTGAGGCAGTGCAGCTACAAAAGTCACTGCCATATTGCTACATTGAACCTGGGCTTGGGCTAGAAACCATAAAATCAATAAGATAAGTTGAATGTTTTTTTTCCCCTAAACACTGGTCCATGGATGTTTTTCATGTTAATAAAAACATATTCTAGAAAGTCTTGAGATAATGTTTGATATGATGAGGTACTTCAAAAATAAAGGTTGATTGATATAATACAATGAAAAACCACACTTCTCCCACTGATCAATTGTTCTTTTATAGACAACTGCATCAACTAACATCATCACTTGTGATTGTCACTGAAGTTAGCTAAATTGACTTTGCTTTACTGCTACTTCAATTTCAACATTACTCCCAGTCTTTAAATAGTGCTACTTTTTCCCATCTGACAAATAAATTTAGTCCACTTTCAGTGATGCTTAAGTTGAAAAACAAGTTGTACCATTGATAAAATGTCTGTCTGAGTACACAAAAAGGCCTAAGCCCTTCTATTTAAATGCTTCATTTTCTGTCATCTTTCTTTTGCGTGTTTTGGTGTGTTAATGCATTTTGGTGTTGAATCATCCATCAAAGCAAGTCATCAAACTTGGCACCAAATGCACAATGGGACAAGGGGTATATCTTTGGCTTCACTTTTGTGCAATAGGAGGAGATTGTTACATGTCATCCATATTTCTATACAGTCAATATGTCAACCATGCTTGGGGAATACCTTGAAATAATGAAAAAACAAAGCACAAAATTAACAAGTGCCATAACAAGAAAGAGAAGCATGTATCAAGGTAAAAAAGGCACATTTTCCTTTTGTTTGGCAGCAGAAAGGCAGATAGAAACCAGAATTACATTTGTCATTTGTCAGAAGAGGACTGCACATAGCTGGTCCGCTCTCACACATCAGCCACAAGCACAGTTTAGTGTATCTCTATATATAATAGCTTTGTTGTTGTGAGTTCGGAGTCTTTCACTTAATGCAGCTTTAAGCACGTACACTTCAACATCAACAATGATGTCTTCGAAATAATATACCCCTCTCTCTCTTTCAGGAGAAAAGGAGGTCATTTTGGTGTCCAAAAGAGGGGACTCCAGCACCTGGTGGTGGAATTTATCCCCCTTTAGCCAGTCCAGTGGTTGGGAAGTAGGGGCGTGGTGTGAGTGGTTGATACAGAGGGAGGAAACTGGGAGGCTTAAAAACTGCAAGCTGCAGACCATATCCTAGTTTAACGCCCTTCAACAAATACAACTAGGCCTGGATGCAAAACCACTAAAAATTAGCTTCTCACTTAGCATCAGGAGTCTGCAGCTGATTTCGGAGAGCATATAACTCTGGTTATTTTCTTAACTCTGTAGATTTCACTGTAGATGGTTTGGAGTCAGAGTTTGGACCCTTTCACACAGGTTTAGGGTCTGCAGCCTGCAGCCTTTGTTCCCCCTGAGTTGGACCCGATCAAACTGGGCCCTGATTGTGGTGATAGTTATAATGGTTGCTATGGTCAGAGTCTGCAATTTGTAAGCTGGGTTTCCTCTCAGGCTCTTCACTATCTGCTGTCTCTTTCCTGGTGCAACGTGGAGGACGCTTCTTAAAGAAGTCTGACACGTAGCGCACCTGCAGAGGAGAGGAGGAAAAGGAAAGAGGTTAGATTTTGTTACTTCATCAAAAAATAAATTCCCATACAGTTGGGTATTTGCATTTATGGAATACAGAGGAGGTAAGGGCTGGGCTGGAAACTGTGATTACATGTGTCTGGTGTGTCTGGACAGGTTTGTGCACAGCTGGTGAGTGACACACTCACACACATCTGAGGAGAACACACAGAGAGCAGGCACAACCCCTGTAGGCCATAAAACACCATACCCAGGAGGGTCGCTAATTGCACTCAGCATGGTAAAGGCCAAAGGCTCAGGCTCACTTCCCAATTAATCATGCACGCTCACACAAATACAGACACATACACACACTCCATAATTTCCACAAGTCAGTGCTGACAATGTCACACTCAAAACAGGGAAGTGGCCAAATAATAAAGGAGCCCAGCTGGATGAAGTGAAGAGAATAGACTTATGGTTTGAGAGCGTGCCAATGTGAGTGTGTGGGAGTGTATCCAGTCACACTTTACTGCTTTCACACTTTGTTTCCCTCGTTTCCTTCTTTTATGATTTTTTTTCTTCACGTGGACTGAAATAAAGCTGAAATTGATTTTCTATAGATATATGGCTTTAAACTTTCAAATAAAGTATCACTGACAGAAAGATTTCTGTTAAATATCATTCTTACAATCTAGACAGTTCCACCCATGTTTGGCTCTCCTGAAGCACAAAGCCACAGAGCTACTTCACAGAAAATAAAACATCAAGAATTATGAAAAAAAGGAATGACTCAGAATGTCTGAAAGTTTCCGCCAATGGTAATATTGTGTCTTGTGTCCCAAGTTTGATCTAAGTTGATGAAATCTGTTGTCGAAGCCTGGTTGCTTGACACCGAATCACCACAACTTTAAGTAATGACAGCTATATATAATGTAAATATCATGTAGGGGCACTGACATATTACTTTGTCGTCCTTGAAAGAGGTTGTCTAGACAACTTACATTGAGTATAGCAACAAGTGCTCCCTGCAGCAGCCCCACCAGCACATCACTCCAGTGGTGCTTGTAATCAGAGACTCGGGTGTAACCCACATACACCGCAAAGGCCACCAGGAAGAACTGGATGGTGGGTCGTAGGAGTCTGGCCCACTTGGCCACCAGTCTGGCATGCACATACAACTGGAAGAGGGGGAGAACAAGAGATGTGAGGTGAGGGAAGAACAGAGAAAACACAGTGAGTTAGGGTTGTCCAGTGGATGCTTATTCTGTAGTGGTTAATGTTTTTGTTTATCTGGAGTTGTCTCTTGATATATTTAAAATCCTGGAGTATTTTTTTTATCCATTTGAGAAACAGACTTCCTTATACGGTCTAAAAGTTCAAATTAGACTAAGAAAAATATCAGCAATTTTCTAATAGTTATTTTCAAAGTCTGAGAATGCAGCCGATGGGTATTAACTTTATTTTTTTTATTTATGTCACATGTATGTCACATCTAAAGACTTTAACTTCACACTTATTTTCAAGTTTCTGGTGGTAAAAACTATATTGGCCATAATTTGTCATCAGGATAGAGCAGTATGAGATTTTTTGTTAGAAAACACTAAAAGAAAACACTTTTTTTTATTTCAAAACATTTTTTTTTCTAGCGCTGCTTGAGGGGCAACTTCTTTCAGCAGCCCTGACCCTGCATATAACCATGGTCGCATTGTTTACACACAATATTTCAGCAACCTGTGTAGCATGTTGATGCTAACCACTGCTAGACCCAATGTCCCCTATGAGCTGAGGAGACGAGGACGACATGTTGGAACTGTGGTGTCTGCTGAGAAGAATTGACATCAACCTGTCCTTTCATCCATAGTTACGGGGAATATAAGACCCATCTCCAATAAAATGGAAGAGCTAGCCGTGCTAACACAGCACCAGGAGGTATACCAGAGGGCAGAGTAGCATCATGCTATTCACAGACATGGCGAATGGAGGCAACTGAACCGGTTCTCGATACCCATCCCTGGCGCATGGCACAGGAGAGTGAAAAGACTAATCAGACTAGTGAAGTAGTCCAGCTCAGTCTTGAACCCTGTGGAGGTGGAGGCAGACTGGAGAATGATGGCACATGGACATTTTTTCTAATTGACTCTCATTATATTATTCTTTCATTCATTTTTTTTGTGTAATACTTTCCTGTATTGCTGTGACTCTGAATCATATTACATACAAAGAACAAGATAAAATAAGTAAAAAGACAAGAGGTGCCACTTTTTCCACTGGAGAAGCCAAAGTCAACACAAACACAAAAACTTCAAACAGACAGCAGACCACAAGCTGTCAGTGTAGATAGTATCTCACTTTATCCAATAAGACAAAAGTCCACATTTATTTTAATAAATTTGTGTCTGCTTTGCCTCAAATTGTGCTTCTATAAAAAGGTGTTGAGTATGAATTTTATTTATGTTCTCCATGGACTAAAACTGCCTTCAAGCAGCAAAAATACCTGCCAAAAAATTACAGACCTGGCACAAGAACTGAACACTCAGAGCTTCTGCTGGGCTGCTGTTGAAGGTGCAAAATTTGGCATCATACCACAGGACTGCCCCCCCCCCTTACACACACATACACACACACACACTCTGAACTCACCACTGCAAGAGACACGCTGGATATCACAGCTAAGCTCTGTTTGTTTGGATACACTACTTCCCTGGCAAAACAGATACTGGCCTGAAAAATTCTGTCATTTCTTTCAAATTTTCTTGAATTTAATCATGCTGATAGCTTGGCCTTGTGAAGCTTGTTGTTTTGCACCGGTGCCTGGCTTTTAACAAAAAAGACGAGGCCAAGGGTAATGAACTGTGTGTGCCTGGAAGACAGACCACAGTGCATACTTTTGCCTTCATCATTGCTGGGAAAAAGGCAACAGAGGCTTCCAGATCACTTCTCTCAGAGCACACATTCTCCCTTTGAGATTTTTCCTTTTACGTCCACAGGCATAAACTGTCTCTATAGGCCTTTTCTCCTTCACAACAGCTAGCCATTAAGCAAAGATCTCAGTGCATTAGTCCTTTTTCAGATCATTCGTTCAGGGGCTGTTATGCCTGATTCACAGAGATACTGCAGGAACATTCTTGGAAGGAGCTTCCATGTTCACTGTACATTGAGATAAAAACATGAATTGATTTTTGTGCCATACTTACTGCTAGGAAAAGCATACAGTACATCCCAAAAGAGGAATGACCCGAATAGAATGACAGTCTGGAAAAGAAAGAGAAAAAAGTTTTGCATATTATGGGCGTTTTTAAATTGTTTTGGTACCATTATGTGCAAAAAAAAAAAAAACCTGACCCCTAAGTAGACAAGCAGACCAGTAGATATAAAGAAATTAGATTCATCTATTCTCTACTCTTCTAACCTGGACTCTGTGACGTCCTGAGGCTTCCCTGTGCAGTTGATCCCCTGCATGTATCCCGTGCAGACCTTGGGGGCACACACAGCCATGAAGTTTGGTCGTGGGCGGCCAATAGTGAACTTGGCAAGGTCAGTAAGAGATTGGCTAACAGCTGCTCCAAATAGAAAAGTGCCCACTACTTTGTAGAGAGCAGCTACATATTGGTTGAAGTCAGAATTGGAGTAAACTTTTTTGCTGTAGACCAGATAAGCCTCCCCAGAACAGATCTACAGAAATAAGAGAGGAAAACAATTTTTACAAGGTTTTAGTACGCTTTCTCAATTTTTTGCATCATTAGAATTAAATTACTTTTCCTTTCCAAACTTCAACACCTCAGCCCAATTCCTTCAGGCCATAAAGTCATGGAGCAAACAGCACAGGATGTTGCTAAATGGGTTACGTTCTGTTCACTTTTCATGATTTTGGTCTTTACTGAGAAAAGAGCTCTGTGTACTTACAATGATGACAGTGCAGGAGATGGTGACTGCTGCCAGTGTGACATGAGTGATGGTGTCTGGTTTTAGAGGGTACATGATGCTCTCATCATCACAATAAACTCCTCTTTGGTAAGGCTTAAACACGATGGTCATGATGAGGAAGGGCAGAGCCGCTGCAGAGAAAAAAACCAGAAAAACAACAGTTTAATGACAAGGATGAGATTATTCTTTATTTTTGGAAAAGTTGTGTTTTTCTTAAAATAAGACAGAGGCCTGGGATGCAAGAAAATGTTTTGGGAAAACATATTTGTCTCAGTCTCTGCAGGTTTTCAGACATTACATCATTTCAAAACAGGGAAGTACAAATGTTTCTCCAAGGAAAGCCAAATTGTTTCCTCTCTCTCTTTTTCAGAACCTGTGGTCTAAATCACAATGATGAAAACAACCCACAGGGGGAAAAATACATCCAGTCGTTAAATGTCAGGTTGGAAATCCACAGCAAGGAGGTACAAAAATAAACAGGGCAAAATAGCATTTATGTGCACAGGCATGTGGGCTTGTGTAAAAAATCACACATCGCAAAGAGATA
Source organism: Thalassoma bifasciatum (assembly GCA_008086565.1). Lineage (NCBI taxonomy): Eukaryota > Metazoa > Chordata > Actinopteri > Labriformes > Labridae > Thalassoma > Thalassoma bifasciatum. The sequence goes on along the minus strand of RPOG01000166.1, from coordinate 58,484 downwards.
CAAGACTGCATAAACACATACGAGACTGTACACAAACTCCTGCTAACACCGCACAGGTTTGAATGATGTGGCTGTATGCGAAGAAGAGCAAAAAAACTGCCCAAGGCTCCTGTGTGCAAGAGTGATGTCCCTGAGAAGTCTGAAAACATCCACTCCAAAATACATCCACTCACTTTCTTCCTTTTTTTACTCCCCCGAGCACATCAACACTCATTTCACTGCATTTCATAGCTAAAAAAATGCAAAAACTTTAAATTTTGAGACACATATTCTGAAAAAAGTTGTTGAAATAGAGTCCAACATAGACACATTTGTAGATCAGCCTCTTCAACCTTGAATTGTAACCAAAGGTAGGAATTTTGAGAGTATTAAAGAGAGGGTGAGAGCAGCAAGGAATCCGACTGTGCTGCAAATACTTTGGGATTCTTTCAGATGTCACCTTTTATCTTCATCCTCATAAAAAGCTTTGCACCAACTAAATATAATGAAAATGGCAATATTCACCAACTTTGAAAGCACTGATTTGAGTCTGCAACTGTGAATGCTTCATGTTTGAAATATGTCCAGTGAAAACAGCTTGTTATAGAAAAAAAAGGTTTCTTGCATTTCTCCACTATTTGACAGTAAACCAAAAACTGTGTATGTCAATGGTGTTGGGCATAACAGTCATCCTAAAGGATTTGCTCTGTACCCTTGTGATGCGTCATAGTTTGTGACAGGGTTAATGTTTAATCGATGTATGACACTAATCACGAGTTGCAGCCCTGCCGAGGAATGTACTCTCCACCCTGGTTATCCACCACCCCCACTATCCATAGCAGGCAGACAGTCTTGGGGCCATTTTGGAAATGCTGTACAGCCACATTCTGTTCAAGAAAAACAGTGCACACACTTGGAAAGTGCTCTCACCAATAGTATTACATTCCTGTGTAAATGAGCAGAGCACCCCTCCCATTCTTGTCAGAAAATGTCTGCAGCTGACATAATTCCAGGAGGAGACTGACCAATGAAGAGTGAGACCAAAAGAAAATACACAACGGGAAGGTGGATCAGGATTCAGCCTTGACTCAGAAATGTGACAACACTTACGTTGGATATAGGGCAACTGCCTACTGTAAATGTTTAAACCGATGATTTATGGCTTTTGTAATGCTGGCTGCTAAGAAGATGTAAAGAAAGGTGTAAAACTTTTTGAAGTACTTCACAATACACTACCCAAAGCCTCATTTTATTATGTGAAAAAAAACCACACCTTTCAGTCTAAAAGAGATGAAATCCTGCTCTAAGAAATGCCCCAAATACAGGCAGTTTTCACAATAATCACTGTATAATGACATGCAGTGAGCCTTGTTTGTCTGTCTACATACAATCTGAAGTGGCATTAGATAAGTACGAGCATTGTTTAGTGACATGCCAACTGCACACATGACAGTTACAGACACCACAAAGACAAAGAGTCACATTGGGCAGCAGAAAAAAGGAGCTTTGTGGTGAGAGAAAAAACAATGAGACTCCTATATGATAAACACATCCCTGCATGCAGAGTCATGGTAACCTGACCTTGGAGGATCTGTGGACAACGGGTAGGAAATAAAAGCTAAGTAGAGATAAAACTGTATGAAAAGCTAATCAGCTCATAATATTTGAAAGAGGGGGGTAGTCAACCTCCTCACTATTGTATTTCAATACAGGATGATTGATCCAAAAATGTACTCATCTAATCGCCAAAAGTGTTGTAAGTGTTCTAAAAATGGCAACTGTTGCTAACTTATACAGAGAGGAATATGTATTTTTTGCTTTATAATCAAAGGAAGCACAAGTTCTTAAAGCTATGCTATTTTCAGTCTTCGTGCTAAGCTAAGCTAAGTTGCCTCTGGCTATCCTATCATACCTGGTTACTATATTCTAGGAACCCCAAAAGAGGACCCCTATCCAACTTCTTGGAAAAAATACCTAAAGATACTCAATTACAACAACTACAAAATAGCTTCATAGCCCATACATTTATATAAAACACCCCTTTTCTGTTGGAAGTGAAAATTTTCTATGATGTAAACAAAAATTATGTGATGAGTCCTATTCAGCCAGTTAAAAACATAGAAAATGAAAACTGACTTTGAGATATTTTTTTCCCCTTTTTTTGCAAATATAAAACCAAAATTTCTATGTAAAGATAAAAATTTCAATTTTCTTCTTATTATAATGACTGTTTATCTCACAACTTTGACTATTATCTCAGAATTTTGCCATAATCTAAAAATTTTGACTTCATTATCTCTTTTCATTGCAAAATTTTGGCTATTTTCACATAAGTTTGACTTTTTAATCTAAAAATTTTGACTTTTTGTCACAAAATCCTGACTTGCCATTTAAATTCAAGTTTTTCTCTCATGACTTTGACTTGTAACCTCAAATCTTTGCTTTTTTATCTCAAAATTGACTTTTTAATCACAAAATTTTGACTTAATCTGGGAATAAAAAATTCTCAACATTGGTCATGACCAAAGGAAAGGAGGGGTATGACTGTATATCTGCAGTTCGTCTGTCAAAGTTCTGTCTGAGAGCGCAGCAGGAACCATGTTCCCAACCACTGTCTGCTAGATAGCCAGGCTAGCTGCCCTCTCCTTCAGTCAGACAAGAAAAGTCAAAGAGTAGCTGCAGTTACAGATTTGCAGGGTTTGGAAATGTGGGTCAAATCAATGATAAGATTGATTTTTTACAAGTAAAGCCTAGCTTGCTCTGATGCCCCCAATTTCTTATGCTTTTTAAGCTAACAGGCTGCGTAGTGTATCAATCTTTTCATGTATTTCTCTCTCATGAAGTTGTCACTGTTCCCTCTGAAAGAGAGCTAGCCTAGCTGATTATGTTTCTTTACACAAAGCCTTCTCACTGCAAGTGAACATTTACAAAAATTAGTCCTTGCCAAACATTAATCTTCTTTTCTTTAAACCAATCAAATCACATCTTTTCAAATCTTTGTGCTGAGCTGAGCTGAGGGCGCGCTATAGCACATACAGCATTTCAAAATGACAGGTATCAAACTTTTTGTGTTACTTTCAGTCACAAAGTAAGCTAGCTGTTTCCTCACCTCCTAGTAATAAGGCTCAGCAGCTAACTTGCTGCTGGCCCCAGTTATTCAATCTCTTAGCATGAAAAACAGTTCAACTGTCTCATGTAACCTTTAGCTGTATACCAAAAGGAAAGGATTGCCATTCAATAAACCTCTGCTGTCTGCTTTCCTTCGTTTGAAGTTGTAAATGCTAAATACAGCTTACTTGCTGGTGGCTGTAGAGCGACATATTTAACATAAAGACACAAGATCCTTATCAATCTTCTCATGTCAGTCACTGTCAGTCTCTTCTGCCTTCAAGCAGAGCAGAACTAGCAGTGTTTGCAGTTTTTATGCGAATAAGAGCTAACTGGTTTCAGTTACATACTTGACATATAGCCATTTAGCATTGGTATAAATCCATAGTTTTCTGTTAGAGAGTGGATTTTGTAACCGTTGCCCACACACCAGCTGTGCCTCTTTCTCTTTGCTGCTTCTATGCAAAGCAAAGCTAACTAGCTGCAGGCCCTTGCTTCATATTTTTAGAAAGAGACATCAAAGTGGAATCAATCTCCTCATAACTTTTAACCACAAGGTGAATTATGCTTTAACAGGGACCTTTTACCAACCAACACATGGTGACTATGAATAACAAAGTCAGTAACTTTAAGCTAATCCCTGCCCAGTTCAATCACCTTTCTTCACCGCCTCAACTACACACCTTCTCTGTGTAAGCAGCAGCTGGCCAACACCTGTCCTTGCATGACAGTTTCCCACCAAAGACCAACCACCAGACGCCGGTTGGCTCCCTGTTTACACAGTAACCAGCCCTGCAGAAGTCTTCATCCTCAAAGTTTCCTCTTAGCACCACCAAAATCCTGTTTGTCAAAACAACACAATAGGGGGTCTCTAGTATTTAACAAACATCCTGTCTCAGGAGAGATCCAGTAATATAGATTAACTGATGTGGCTTCTTGGTCATACATCTGTATCCTGCATCCTGCTTCCAGCTGTAAAGGAACTAAACAGAAAACTCAGAAAATACGCCTCTAGTTTGTCTTTCCATCTCAATCTTGCTGTGACATGATTGGACCTCAATCAGACAGTAACTGGATACGGAGCAATTACAGGGGTTATTATTTAGCTGCTGACTCAAGGGTTCTGATGTGTTACATTAAGAATGGAATAACTCAGAAAATGGCTTAAAATACTTTTGATTGATGTGAAAAAACAAAGAAGGAAAATTGCATGGAAACTCTCAATGCTTAGAGAAGTTTCTTCCACTGGCCACCCTGATGCTGAGAATCATCAAAATATTTGTTCAAACATTTCCACAGTTCTTTTTCATTCAGTATAGACAAAGAAAAATTTACACAGCAAGTCAAGAACTTTCTATTTAAAAGCATAGCAGTGTCTGAGTAATAATGGTATCTCTGGCATAGGTGGGATTGGATCCATTGTTTTGTGGGACACAGTAACATGAAGACTGTTCCCAATTAAAATATTACATCACATTGTAAGCTTTTTTTATGTTATGAAAAGTGTTTGCTCTGAGCACAGATACAACTATGAACTGCAAACAATTGAAAAGGAAAGACTTGTTTAACTGGATATGAGCATATATTATCTACACATTACGGTTGGCTACAAAGGTGTGTGGCTGGACTATGTCCAGTCAAAGTGACTGGGAAATGTTAATTTGTTTTATAAAGTGATGGTATGTGTCAGCTCAAGCAGGCAGTAAGACTATTATTTATATGTTTGAGTCACTTAGTTTAGTGACTTCAATCTCTTTTATGGGGCTTTTAACGGTTACCAGAGCAAAGCCATTAATCACAGCAGAGTGAGAGAAATATGGAGCAGGAAACTTCAAAGAGGAGATCAGGCAGCTTGTGTAGTACTTTACTTTCTTACACCTTCAAAGTTCAGAAGACTGTAGGACTTTTGCATGTACATGAACATCATTAAACCTTGAGTGCCACTTGTATGTTATTTATCCACATTAAAACAAGTCTTTGAAGAGTTTCCTGTGCTTATTTAATCTACTTCACTTAACTTGGATTTTGCCAGTTCACAGTTCATGGTCTCAGTGAAGTCAGGGCACCTGGTCTTAAAATATACCCTCTACTGGCTTGTAAATTCTCACATTTTTTATTCTCTGGATTGATGAATTCAGCTTATTTTAACTGAAGAGACATTTTAACAAGCTTGGATGTGAATAAAAGCAAACTTATAAAGTGACGCAAAGAGTCTGGTCTGCTCTTGGAGGCAGAGAAACTGGTGCATCCAGAGATGTGTGGATGTGTCTCATAAGCAGCATCTCTGTGGATAATATGTGCCACAAACAAACAAGCCTCTCTCTTGAGGCAAAAAATAAACCCCTGCGTAGACAAAATAGGTCTCCAGGACACCACGAGACAACCGAGCAACCCAGACTAACACAGCATCGTGATCTGCCTTCACTCAAAGAGTATGTCAGATCTATGAGTTAAACCAAGACATCCAGGGCGAGTTTTTGTCAAGAGGAACTCCCAGAAAATAAAAAAGATGAAGGGAAGTTGAAAGGTTTTGTTCAGGACACAGGAAAGCCTTCTTTCTAAACACCTGATCCTGCAGACAGAGGCAGGAAAATGCTGCCAGTTTGGAATGTAGCCAGGAAGCTAATCTCCAGCTGCCTGTCAGATGTCTCACTTCAGGCATTTAATTGATCCTCAATGAAGTTGCAGGATGCAGGACTTGAGTTTTCCTGTTTCAGATACACACAAGATGCACTTTTCTAGTAGGAATTACTTTTTGGATGGCTAAGCCTTCTCCTATATGTGGTAGTATATTGGCATTTACAGGGCATCTGGGAAGTATTCATAGTGGTATTTTTTTCCACATTTTGTTATGTTACATCCTCAATCCTAAACAGAATATATTCATTGTTTCCCTCAATATTCTACGTGCTACATCCCATAATGACGATGTGAAAATCCTGAAATGTTTGCAAATTTTCAAAAGTAAAGAGCTGAGGAATCACATGTACATAAGTGTTCACAGCTTTTGCTCAATTATTTGTTGAAGCACCTTTGGAAGCAATTAGTGCCTGGTTTTCTCTCAACGCAATGCCATGTCAAACGGTTCAATCTTTGTCTCAGTAGACCAGAGAACTTTCCTCATAGTCTGAGTCCTTCTGGTGCCTTTTGACAAACTCCAAGCAGGCTGCCATGTGCCTTTTGCTGAGTTGTGGCTTCTATGTGGCCACTCTCCCACACAGGCCACATTGGTGAATTGGTTGTCCACTCTGGAGGGTTGTCCACTCTCCAAAGAAGATCGCTGGAGCTGAGACGGAGTGATCATCAGGTTCTAGTTCACCTCTTTGACAAAGGCCCTTCAACCCTGATGGTTTACTTCAGACGGCGAGGCCAGCTCTAGGAAGACTTCTGTTGGCTCTGAACTTCTTCTATATGGATAGTAGAGGCCACTGTGCTTCCCCAGATTTGTGTCTCAAGATAATCCTGTCTTAGATGTCTACAGACAGTATGGTTCCTTTGACTTCATGATTGTCTTTTTGCTCTGACATGCACTGTCATATGTGGGACCTTCACATAGACAGGTGTGTGCCTTTCCAAATCATGTCCTATCAACTGAATCTACCATAGATAGACTCCAATTAAGCTGTAGGAACATCTCAAGAAAAACTAGTTGAAACAGAGTGCACCTGAGTCCAATTTTGAGCTTCCTAGCAAAGGCTGTTCATACTTATGTGCATGTGATTTCTTACTTTTTATTTGCAAAACATTTCAAGAAACGCTTTTCACAATGTCACAATGGGGTGCTGTGTGTAGAATTTTGAGGAAAACAATGAACTTATTTCATTTTGTAACGATGTTGTCGTGTAACAAAATGTGGAAAAAGTGAAGCACAGTGAATACTGTCCTAATACACTGAATTAGCAGTGACATCCCCCTGCTTCCCTTTGCTGGGAGCAAAAGCGGAGTAATAAACAAAGAGAACATGGAGAGTAAAATAAGGTCTAAAGAGTGTCATGGAATACTTCTGCATCAAGTGACAAAGACGTCAGAGTCAGAGGATATTTGCTCTCTTTCTTTCCTTCCTTCCTTCGACCACTGATGATTCACATCCCCCTGCTCTGTTTTTCCCCCTCTTCAGAGTCACTCATTCTTCTCTCTGACAGTCCATCTTTATGTCATTCATTTTCATGAACGCAGCTTCCTCCCACACACTTCTCCTTCTGTTGTAAATATAGAGGCCTCAATGGGAAGCTACTTTTTTTAGCCAGCAGATGTGCAATTACACCAGAGCATTTGGACCACAATCACACTGGGGCTCAGACTCGAGGCTTGTCACAACCTCTTCTCTGTCTAGCTGGTGTTTCGAAATTTTAGACGCAACTGCTACAATCAGCCGGTTGTTTTTGCAGAGCTTCAAAAGTACCTCACACTTTCTGGCTCTGGTTTCTTTGACATGACCTTGGGCACCTGCAGGACCATGTGGAGGGATGATTATTCTCCTTTAGTTGAAAAATACATGGTCTGGTTTTTAAGAATGCATATTTCCAAGAATGTTGCACCTGCATGTGTGTGTGTGTCATGTGTGAGGGGTGTGTGAGGTGTTCTCATGCCTCCAGGCTGCCCTGTTTGGTCCTCACATTTCCTTCAGGGTCACAGCTGGAGCATTCACTCCTCAGTGTAATTTCTTCCACTCTGATTTTATGGTTTTCCCAGCATGGGTGTTTGTAGGTATGTCTTAATCTCTGTTTTTCAGGATACGTATCCTGATTTGAAGAGCTTTTGTTTTTCATGCTGTATTGTTCAGTTCTATGATGCTGTTTGTACCTCCAGGTCTTGGCCCTTCCACTGTGGATGACAGTGACAAGCATTTTCTCTCTAAGCTGCAGTCTGTTTCCCTGCCGTCTCTTCCCTTCATTCTTTTGTTTCCTCCTTCCAATACCAACAGGCTTTGTTAAAATGACAGCAAGAAACCCATATTACCAAAGCTCCTCAACATAGGTGATGCTACAGCCCTTTCAAAGATGGCTTGCGGTAACAAAACAACCAAACTCTCCCTCTTTCTGACTGTCTCACCCTGAGCCGGGCTGACTCATGTGGAAGGTATGTGCTGAGCGTACAACCCTAGCCGGCGTTGGCCTCTGGAATTCTAATTCACAAGAGGAACGCCCAAGCTCACCAGTCACACCAAATCCTGCGCCTGCCCATTCTTTATTTGTAATCCTGCAGTTTCGCTCTGTGCATCGTTCACGCATGCTTGGCTGCAAGCAGCGCAGATGGAGACAGGATGGCAAGTGGAGGTTGTGTGAGTGGTGGGAGGGTGGGTGACTAAATCTGGGGCAGTAGTTGAAGAGTTTGGGTTTGGTGGGGATCAAAGAGGCAGGCCACACAGGTTTAAGTCCAAACCATGACGGTCTGCAGGAGGCGCCCAAGAGCAGTTTACTACTGTGCTTCTTCTGATATTCACTGTGCTTCTGTGCTGTGTCCTAATTTGTTTATGCAAAGGAGACTATGAGTGCAGAACTGGTTAGGAATTATTGGTCTGTGTCCCCACCAACGTTGGACTTGTTCAACTGTCACTCTGTATGGTACTGTCAACAGAGACTCTAGACTGCAGTGCCCATCTCACACCTTGTTGTTATCAGGAGCTTTGTCAGGTTTCATGATCAAAGGCCAGTTTTCCACAAACGTATAACAGCAATCCCCCTTTCTCTTTCACTTTTGCTCCCTTGGGCTATGGGGCACAGTAGACCAACATAGAAATTTCACTGAACCAATATTACTGCAACAATCTGTGGTTATGGTGGGACATATCTGAGACAAAATCTTGACATGTCAATGTGTGACTAAAAGTTTGATCTGCCCAAAGAAGCAACTCCTTGAAGGAAATGTTGAATAATGTAGACTGATGGTTCACAAAACTAAAACAAGACACTAAAATATTTTGGCTATAAATGCCATCCCCAGAGGCAGTCAGGGAGGGAGAAGCAGACAGATAGGCGCTGGAAGAGATAGCCGATTAGTTATTATTAATCTGTTGGTTAGTAATTCCCTCAGGAGTCAAGGGGAAGTGCAACTGAAGTCAGTGAAACAGGACACTTCTCTATTTTTTCTCATTTGATTTATTACTGAGTTTCAGAGAGTGCTAATAAAGCCAGAACCTAGAACCTGAACCTTATGAAAATGTAATTTACGAGTTATTCTAATTGATAATAATTGATACCTTAGATTTCTTTTGTATAAGAATACAGTTCCTCCAATAATAAAGCCATAAATACACGGAGAAGGACACTGTAAAAATATAGAAATTAGGTCTTGACCTAAAATTTTGTATGAGGGGTAACAGATAAAGGAGAGGTACTCTACACAATCTCTGCAATTGGTGGAGTCCTTAAAATAAATAGATAATAATAAAATGAAATGAAATGAAAATGAAAAAAAAAACCAACAAGAAGCAGATGAGGTATTTGTGAAAACTCTAGTCTGCTAATTCGAAATGCTGAACAAAAGTCAAAAGTGACTGCTAAAAGAAGAAAATTAAAAATGGTGAAACGAAGTAGCTCAAAACATGACCATGGAACATGGAGCCAAAAGGTGCTTTCTGACCGTTAGTGCCATGAACTTTCAGTTCCAGGAACTGAGAGTGTCATCACCATAGATATATATAAGAAGGCTAGAAGGCTCGTGCGTGCTGTAAGCCAATGGGAAATAACATTGTCACATGGCGGTTATCTAGGAACAGGGCTGCTCGATCACTCACTACATTACAGTCAATGGAGCATGAACTTTGAAATAACTGTAGATTGCTCAATTTTCAACCGATTTTCAAACGGTTTGGTTTTTTATAAAAGGTTAGGATTTAAAAATTCAGCCTGAATCATAGCCACGTGAATAAGGTTTTGTAGTAAACCAATCTGTTAGTAAATCCGTCAAGATTTCAGCGAGTTACAAGTGTATTAGTGAGTGAATCATCATCCTTTCCACTGACTACAGTACAGGGCACTAGAGCACAGGCCTGTTCCTAGACGGTCGCCACAGTGATGACACTGCTAACTCCGCCTTAAGGCATCTAGCCTTCTTATATATATCCATGGTCATCACACCTGACTCAATTGGGGCAGTTGTGCCTAAATAGTGTCCTAACAGGTGCATGAGTACAACCTTTTCCAGACGCAATCAAAGTAGCTGCACTACATTCCCAGACCAGCAGAGGGCAGTAAGAAAAAGAAGAGGGCCACACAATGAAAATGATGCCAGAAGGAGAGCGCTCCGGACATCATCACAGTTAGCATTTCAGCATAGAGGAAATTCTGCTTGTACTGTTTTCGGTCATGCTTTATTGCACTTCATTGAGTTGCACACACAACTGTAACGAGAGGAGCTAGAGTGACACAGCAAACTCTAAAAGCCAGAGGTACTTAATTTGAAACAAGTTCACAGATTTGAAGAGACTCGCTCAGATGAGTAGACTCAAAGTAATGTTCGGGGGTAACACAGGGAGCTGAGTTTATGTTACTGTGGACGGCAGGTGAAATAACAATGCTATGATGCTCTGCCCATCACAAATGTCTAGTGTTATCTTTTTAGCATGTTTAATGCCCCCCCCATCACTACCACCAACAAAAAAAGTCTTGGAAAAGCAGAAAGTACTCGTCCTACCAGCTGGGACATTTACAAGAGGGAGATTTCACACAAGCTCAAGTGATTCTGTTTTTTATCAGGTGTCAGGCCCGTGGGTGATTTGTTGCTGGTTGACAAGTTGCCTTATAAGGATTTATTTAAGTTCAAGGTTTGGACAAACTTCCATTTCTTCCCCAAATTTTCAACACATACTGGGATCGTATTTTTACCTCAATTTATTTGGCCACGATAATGTCAGGGTGCAATAGTAATATATTGACTACATCAAATCTGTTGAAATTATATTTACATAAAAAAAGAGAAAAGACACAAGGAGAGAGAAAGAGGGAGAGATCCTCATCTACTTATGACTAAAAGAACACTTTCAAGTTTAACCAGAAATCCCTGAGCAATCATCATGATTGCAGAAAAAAACATCAAGACAGAGAAACAAACACTGCGCATATTTCTCATAGGGACAAGCCTGTTTGTTCAAAGGGCTCCAGTTTCCATGACAGAGCTCTCCTGAGGAAAACAATTCCCATCAAAAGTCTTAGCTGCCTTTTTCTCTGAGAACTTGGGACAATCTGTCTTCCCAACATGACCGCAATAAGAGGCCCAGCTCCCTCGAGACCCTGCAGCAAAACAGCTTCAACAAAACACTCCTACTGACAACCAGATAATGCATCTGTTAATAACAAGATGCTGAGTTGAGATTTAACACTGGGAACAGTTTCACCCCCTCACCAGCTTTATTCTTTGTGTCTGTCTTTCATCTATCTATCTATAAACAATAAGAAAGGGTCCAGTGTCTATGATAGATATCACAGAAGTGGTACTCACACCAAAAAATTGATTTGTTACATAACAGTGACTTTTTCATCACAGCTTGAAATTATTATGCTTGAGCTGCTCATTCTTCATGCAGTAAACCTTCATGTGTGTGTTCGTGCATGCATGTATGTGTATGTGTGTGTGTGTGTGTGTGTGTGTGTGTGTGACTGTAATCAATGACATAATAGCCCTTTAACAAAACTGGTTTGTTCTAACCTACTTTCAGGCACAACAAAGAGCCCACGAATGGAAAAACAAACCTTTGCGTGAGCGTGTGCCTTCCCTCCAGGCCATTTAACCACGCATTACTTCTTACTTACTTCAAGAATATCAAACACATTACTCATAACTCTCAGCTCGTTCACATTCATGTCACCTACAGGAGCACACCAACCATATTGCTCCTTTGATCCCCAAACAGCCTCCACCTGCTATGCTGCACCTTCAAGAGTAGAAACTGTGGGCAGGGAGAGGTTCAAGCCTGGTGTTTCCTCTGTGTTCACAGCCAACACCCACCGTCTATTTGTGCTGAGGGTAATCTTACAAAGACAGAGGAAGGGAGGGATACAGCAAAGAAAGAATGAAACAGGAGAGAAGTCAAGCGCTCACCTCTGGCAATGAACTCAAACCTGAGGCAGATATTTGAAAATAAGCTTGCATGTTCGTTGTGTTGTATCACAAAGCTAGCTTTCAAGAGCTAAATACACTTTCCTTCTCAAGGCAGACATTTTGCACGAGAACTCTCCTTTAGGATCTCTTGTGGTTGGGCTTCACTCTTCTACATTTGTGCAAACTTCTAGCTTTGCTTGAACAGGGTATGAAAGAATGTACCCAAGAACTTGTACTAATTCTGTTGCTCGAACATGGCCTTTGAATTTCAGGCCAAAAAAAAGGTATTAAAGAAATGCAAGCATGCTGCAACAGTGAAAAAAAGGAGTTTAGATATAGCCTGATCACTGTATTTTCTTACAGATACTACTTAAAGACCACTTAAAGTAGGTAGATATAAGTTTCCTGTTGGGTTGCACCAGTGATGTAACATTGGTGGCAAAATGTGCTTGAATATTGTAAATTTGAAACACATTTCAAGCTCGACTCCTTCTCAAGAGCTTCATTGGCAAGAGTTGAAAAATCTTAAGGAACTCTTCAAATTTTTTTATCTTGAAAAAGAGCTTGCACTGTAGAAAGTAATTGAACAGTCTGGAGTATCTAGTGAGATACACAAAAATCTCTCAACAAAACGTGATCAAAGGTATTGCTTGTACTAGAAAGCTAGCTCTGCCCCAACTAGCATAACCGGCTTCACATTGCAATTGAGTAAAGCTCAAAGCTGGATGACAACAAACAAGAGTGGCGTTTGCACGAAACCTCTCCCTTCTTGTGAGATCCATGCCCATTACATTCACGAGGATAAAGTAAGCGAATGCAAAACAATCTGGCACTTGTGGGAATTACATAAGTATTTGTTTTTGGTGTTGATACTCAAGCGTTCCTTCGATGGCTGCACTCTCAGCTGTTCTTGTTTGGTATTCAAATGTTGTACGTTTTCTGGTACCAATACATTATTTAAGGGCTTGATTTGTTCCCAGTATTGGATTAGTATAGCATCAATTGGTATTCTTTCCAAATTTTAGAGTTGGCTGTAAATTCCAAGCACTGGTACAGTACAGGTAACACAGAAATGATAATAATATCAGTGTCTTTAAGCATTACTGGAGACCCATATTGATGCTTTTTTTTTCAGGATTTGTATCAAGCCTGATATCAATACTGGTGTCCTTGCCAATGTCTGTATCAGCTAGTATGAATTTCTCTTTTAGTATTAGTATATGGCATTACAAGATAGTTACCAGGTAGTACCATAGACTGTAAAAAACATGAACACCATGTCACTTGACTTAAAGTGAGGTTCCCAAAAAAGTTTAAAAAAAATTAATACACCTTGAAAAAAGTTTTTCACATCCGTTTGCTGCGACATGGAGATTTGATTTGGCTGCATTGTTTTCAAGTCCTCTTTCTTTCTGTTAAGTTGTTTTTTTATTATTTATTACTCGTGAAAAACTGGGTTTTAAGTCACAATCTATGATGATTTTTGTCTGTCGCTCTTGAGTAGTTTTTTTCAGGAATCGTATGTAACTTAAAAAGGGGGGCCAAGAAGAGATTAGACTTTTAAAATCAAGGAAATTAACACATTTTTTTTCACTTTTTGGCATTGCTGAGATTCTTTATGGCCTCTTCTGTGCAGACTGGCTGCACAATGGTGGGGTTCTTTAGCCTTCAAAATGATGCTACGATAAAGGGCAGAGCCACGCTGCCTACTCTATATACAGTCTATGGTAGTACTGGTATCCTTACTAACGTCAAAGTAAGCAATACGAGCATCCCTATTAAGATCAGATTTTGCATAATAGCTGGATGTAGTCCCTGCCACTTCACCTGTCTATTTCTGCAGCTGAGTTTTGAAGCAAAACAGCTGGCGCAGCCATAATGGAAATGGGACTGGTCATGAGTGCCTAAATTCAAAGTCATTGGGTGTCCGTTAGTCACCTGATTTGAGCTGTGCCTCTGATTGGGCGGGTTGCATCTCAATTTGTTCTAAACCGCAAAGATAGAAAAAGAATTCACCCCACGTACAGTGTGTACTGTTAATGAAATTAGCAATTCAGACGGGAGACAGTTTTTTTTACCAAGCCAATACTGCTATTTTGGATTGGTATGTGTGTGACCTCCAGTACTTCCAGGACCAGCCTCAAGTGGACACTCAACAAAACAGCAGCTTTAACACTTCCGTATTGTCTCACATTTTCAGACCAGAGGTTGCTGCTTGATTAGGATAAGTATCATCTGGATGAGGATTCTAGTACTGGTCCAGGTGAACACTGATATCATAGCAACTTTACGAAGCTAAATATGAAACGGTGGTAGTAGAGGAGCTATAGAAACTGTTGAAAAGAGGAAAAACTACAGTGGAAAATAGCAGCCGGGGAGCAAAAACATCCACATTTGTAGACCTTCATGGGAGCTTTTTGGTTATGTTTATGAAATACAGTCAAAACCAAACTAAGTTTTCATAAATACTAATGGTGGGTATAATTACAAGCTCCATCATGTTGTTACTATATGGATGGGGAAACCACACATAAGCTTGAGGTTGATTCGACGAGTATTTGGGTGAAAGACGTGGGTGGCATCAGGGTGGGATGCTTCCACCCAGACCTGACCGTCCAACCCAAAACCCAGCCCAGACATTAATCCCAGACTTGTGACAGCAAAATGGTTCGGCTTATCAACTTCAGCAGTCTGCGGATGTTCCCTCGCATGGAAAAGCACCCCTAAGCTCTGTGAAAGACCAAGCAGAAGGAGGAGGGGGAACTGAATGTGCACGGGGGCAGCAGATCCACACATGCATGAGCCGTCACCCCTGTCTCTGTCTGCGTCCGACTTCACCGCTGTCACTAGAACAGACACAAGGGATCGACATGTTGCTGAATACTCGGTTGTTACGCAACTTATGTCAGTCAAAGGCTATGGGCATAAATGCAGAATAAATCTCACAACAGTGTTACATTCCACACACACACTTAACCTGAGAGGCTGCAGCTGAAAACAGCTTCTTCTCAGGGTGGAGTTCTCACGACTATTGTTATCACAAGCCTAATTATTCTTAAGGAGGATCATATGTGACATGCTAATGGTTACAAAGCACCTGCTGATTATAACACTTTATTATTTGTACATGGCTTAATCTGGTAGTTTTGATTTATTCATTTTTTCTATTTCAGACCTTTCTTATGATACATTTATAATGCAGTTTTACTAAACAACTCCCTTGTTATTGTCAACTTCCATCGCTCCCAATGCAACTTTTAGCAATAGTGTTAATTTATGAATATTTTATTCTACTTATTACTTGACATTTTACATCTTAATCAAAAATAATTGTGTAAAATATAAATATTTTAAAACAATTACTCATCTTCAGTGCCCCCCACTTAAAATAGGCTATTACACCCTCTCATTAAAGGTCAATTGTAAAAGATAAATGTTGACAACTAAAACCACAATTTATGCCTTTAAATGTGATTCATTGCTCAACATCTCATTATTTTAATCACTGCCCAGGGGAATTCTAAGTAATGATGTGATCTAGTTACAGCAATGGGGAAAAAGTTGTACTGTTCCTTCAAATATAACCCTTAGCTCGAGCTAAATGCATAACAATAGTCTCTGGGGCTCTGTGGAAGCTATTTCTTGAGAAATGCAGTTTGTAGGAAGGAAGACACATTCTTTGGAAGATTCCTGGCAAACAAAATATAGAAGAAAAAATGGAATAAGCAAAGCACACACATGCATATCAAATTTCCATAAATAAACATTCAGCTTCCTGAGGCTCTGTAAAGTCCTGCAAAGTTTTTGGTACAGTATAAAGCACGCAGAAGGCCTGTGGGAAGAAAAAGAATGATATTTCCTCTTTTGACATGGTGCAATTTAATGTCACATCGCTGCCTGGACTGGACACAGTGCAAGTTAGATCTGCATATACCAAATGATGACAGGCTGCACTTTTACTGTCAGACTCAGGCATTTGCATATTACAGAGGAAAGCCTGGATAAAATCTTTTCCTTGTTGTCCTGGGGATCACTGGTCTCGTTAAAAACACATTTCCTCTGTCATTTTTACGTGTAAATAAACACACATTTACTAGTCGGATTCCTGAGTTGCTGCCATGGGTGCAAATACACAAACACACCCATCGACTGGCAAGAAAGTGCTGCCACCACAAAGATCGTATCTTCAGCTTTCTGTCAACATGGGCTGCAATTCCCAGATAAAAAGTCAAATTATGCTGACGTGAAGTTAAAATCCATAACTTACCGATAATCACACACAGCACGTCAATCACCACGTACAGCTTTTTCTTCTTCAGCTCCTTCATCTTCCCTGCGTTCATTTACGTTCAACGAAGAAACTTTACGCGAGAAGAAGTGTTTTTAAGTTAATGTTAAGAAGTCCATGGGCGCTTTCTCTCTGTGCAACAAAAGTACAGGCTTTGCAAACAACCTGGCAACCTGCACTACAAGTTCTTCCGGGATCCTAAGGACTACCTGTGCTCACTGTGACAGCAAAGGTGTGGAACTTTCTTAAAAAGACAGCGCACTAAAAAGTCAGCGCTGCCGTCGTGCGTTTTTCGTGCGCATTTCTGCGTTCAGGTATTAAAAAATAAATAAAAAGATGTAGAAGTGACGAGATCCACCGATTTCTCAGCGCTGGAGGCGTGGGGAGAATCCAGAATAAACCCTTCTCTCCACACACATAGAAACCACGCCACTGCTCTGATCCCTCCTCCTTACTTCCTTGTCTGGCTCCTCTGTGTCTATCTGATCACTGCCAAGCGCAAAGCTTTCACGCAAAAGCGTCTGGAGAGAAGATGATGAAAAAACAGGGTTAACAGAGACTTGCTCGAGTTGTTTTACTCCCTGTAAATCCTTAATTGCGATTCAATTTGGATTGGTCTTGAAGAAAGAGTTTAAGGTTTGAATTGGGTAACCATATCCTAAAAACCCAAAAAGTGGTACCCCCCCCTACCTTTTGGAGATCCTGCAAATTTCCCAAAGACACTCAAAGGTGTCATAGTAGTTTCATAACCTATACATTTATTTAAAACACTCATTTCTGTTTGGAGTGAACATTGTCAATGATGGAAACATTAATAATGTGTCGAAACCCATTTCCGCCAGTTAAAATATAAAATGTATCACATCTGGATGTCAAAATTTTGACTGTTGATTTCAAAATTTTCATTTCTTTTTCCAATAATTTCGACGTTTCATCTCAAAATTTAGACTTAATTAAACCAGGATTTTGGCTTTTGACCTCAAATTTGGACTTATTATGTCAGAATTTTGTCTCATCTCAAAATTTTGACTTATTAAAGAATTGTGCTGAGGTGTTTTTTTCCTAATCCCAAACTGTGCCCCTTGGAGCCTAGTCTTGTATGATGTTTCCCCCCCCCTCTCCCTGTGTTCTACCTTTCTATCTAATGAAACAGGTGCTGCGAACACCGGCAACCCAACAGTTATCCTGTCCTCCCCGTGCTATGTCTCTGTGTTTTTATTCTTCCTTGGAAGTGATGTAACTGAAAAGCAAATTCGGTTGCTCTGAAATATGTGCAATGGCAAATAAAGTGAATCTTGAATTTTGAGTTTTGATATCATGATTTTGAGTTCTCATCTAAAAATTTTGTCTTTTGTCCTAAAGTCTTGACTTTTTAGTCAAAATATTTGGACACTATCTTACAATTTTGGCTTCTATATAAAGATCTTTAACTTCTAGTCCAATAAATTTAATTTTTAATTCCAATATTTTGACTTATCTCAAAATTTATACTTTTATCTCAGAATTTTGACTTTTTCCTAAAATTTGAAGTATCTCACAATTTTGACTCTGTATTACAATAAAGAATTTTATTCCAAAATTGTATCTTCTTGTCTCATAATTTTGACTTTTCATTTAAAATTTTTCACTTTTTATCTATAAATGTATACTTTTTATCCAACAATGACATTTTATCTCAAAATTTTGACTTTTAGTTGTCTAATTTTTCTTTCCCCCCCTAAAGATTCAACTTTATGCTCAACATCTCAACAGGTTTGGTGCTTTAAAATTATGCTGGTAGCCCAGTGGAGTGCTATCAATGTCAATGGTATGTATCAATGGTCTGCAGAACAAGCTGAGAAAAACCTGTACATTTTGGAGAATTTTATAATGATTCCCTGGGTGTAACTTTAAATCCAAAAAGGAGGACATGTCCAGGCAAAAGAGGACTTTTGGTCACCCTAGGTTTAAAACAGGACGCAATGTCAGGCAGCAAAAACCTGGAGACTAAATGTAGTGCCAGGTAAAAGAAAACCCAAGAATAAAGAAACTGAAGAGAAAAGGTCATGTCTGACAGTAATAACTGCTGTTGGTCATGAATATGATCAAGAGAACTTGCTAAAGAACATGCATAGGATTAAAAGTAAAGCATGAAGCTGAAACTTCATCTGACAACTCCATTTTGAAAACCCTCACAATGATTAAAGCTCTGCATGAGCTCATCCCATCATGCACTGCATGAAACTTCCTAATAAAAGCCTCCCAGGAGGACACAAACTTAATCTGGCCAGGTTTGCCCAGGGCTTTAATTTCCCAAGAGCAAAATGTCCTTCCATACATTGGGGAGATTTGTATTGAGGCTGACTGAAAGCAAACATTTTTTTTATTAGGTCCAAACACATCAGTCACCACCTTCACGACAGTGGGGGGTAGACCCACTCTGAGCACGCTTAGTGGGTGATTACAGAAACATAAAAAGGGTGACAAAAGCAGGGAGGCTTTTATTTGCCCTGCTTGGACTGTAGCAACATTAGCGTGACTTAACACCAGCATGAGTCCGTGCCATGCTCTTACTCTTACTTTGCTCCAATTACAGCCAGGGTATTCCCCAAACTGCACTCAATACTGGTCCACAGCCCGCTGACTGCATCCAGCCATGTGTGCAGCACTTTGGTTCTTCTTGTTTAATGAGTATTAACTCTGTTTGCATGACAAACACCATGTTTACCCCCCAAGTCTATTAGTACAGGCCCCTTGAGTAAAGTTGATCATCTCATTCACACACTCTGTATCAAAGTCAATTGACCCTTTGCACACTTAGAAATGAAATGGTTGAATGCATCAAAAAATGTTCTATTGCAAAATGGAAATATGTCAAAATGGGATTCCTTAGAGATTCAATACTAAGAAGATGGAGGGTGAGGAAGAAACAACATTGGGGTGTCAGTATAAAGGTAAACAGAACATTTAAATCTGTAATTTTGCTGCCCCCCTCTGGTTGTTTCTTACAGTGGCCACATTTTTTCATCAGACTTCTACAGGTTCTGCTGAAATAACTCCACAAAACGTGTTCTCCCTCTATGAGATACAAAAAAGAGATTTTCAAAACCATTCCGATGCTCTACTAATGATGATGAATGACATGCAGGGGTTGTTGGAAATATATGGAGAAAAAGTCGGGGTTGCAAAGTCTTAAAAAATGTTTTTTTCTTCTTCTCAGACTTTGTGGCATGAGCAACAAAGCAAGTATTATGCGAACTCATATCTTAAACATAGATATTAATCAACAGCGCTGGATGTCCATATCTGCTGATTAATACATATTAATGTCTTGTAGAAAACCCTAAATCCTTTTGTAAACTGCTCAAAATGGTCCAGTATGAAAGATGCACAGGACTTGCTGAAAGGATAAGGTCATCACACCACTGGTTCACAACACGTTGAAGGAGTGGGCCTCAAACACTAAAGTCTGTCCATATCTCTGCCCCCAACAGGCCTCCGGAGCACTGGCCAAAACAACAACACCTCCTCTTTAACAGGGTAGTCTCAAAGATGTGACTTAACACTGCCCTTAAACACACTGACATAAATTGCAGGATTAAATCAAAAATCAGTTTTCCTTTTTAAAAGACAAGTAAAGTCATTCCTCATACAGGTAAAAAAAAAAAATCAGCAGTTTTAAACAATCTTTGATTTGGTATGATGTATTTTAATCCTTTAACCTTAAAGGAAAAGTAATGCAAAAGTTATACTGTTTTTGCCTATTTTATTGCAAAAGCTGTACATTTTTTCAGTACCTGCTAATATGTAGAATTTTTGAAAACTTGCAATTTTTAAGAATCAAAATAAATGCAAAAAACCCCCACAAAAAACAGGAATTTTCATGGGCTTTTCTCCAGCTGCATGCTCATATTTCAGGCTAATAAACTGGTACACAGTAGTGTCAGTGTATATTTCTGGGGACAAATCCTATCACTGTTTACACTTGTAGTTTTGACCATTAATGCAATCAGTCTTGCTGTTAGCTGATGGGAAATAAACTATTTTCTAAGAAATGCGTATTACCTATGTGTCAACTGACTCTAAAATTATGAGAGCTTATCTTCACTCTTACAGGACTCCATGTCAGAAGTTTTTTGATATCCACTTTTCCTTTAATCCCCTATAAAACACATCCTGGATTGTTTTCAGCAGAACTTTTTATCAGCTGGTAAAAACCAGCCTGGAGAACAGGAGGTCACATGCGATAAAGAGAAAGATGTAACTACGTCACATAAGGGGTTTTCCCTTAGCTCTGCCCCCACATATACTTCCTACCGTAGCACACTGACTGTTCACAGTTGATGCTCTGTCTCTCAACATAAGAAGCTGAAGACACGTTTGAACCCTCAGATAATCCAGCCTGAATTAAAGAGTTTGTCTGCTTTTCTGAAAACACCAGAAAGTTTCTGTAAACTACATCAGAGTAAGAAATGGTCTACTCACTGTCCCCTCATCTAACTTTTCTCGCAGTTATGAGAGGATTGTACAGTGCATGTTTGATTAAACATCTCAAATTCAGCTGGCTTTAGACCTTAGATAATCTACTTTTCAAATGTATTAAACGCCGCTTTTCATAAGTCCTCTGGCTGGTTCTGCCTTAACTTTTGTTAATTAATTGTTTAGACAGTCAGATAACATGACTTTTGAAGTAGCACATCTGTCAGTCACAGAATCACTGAGACTGGCTGGAGCTACTGGTCAGTCCCCTGTCCCTTTACTACTGGACCTGTCTGCTGCCTTTGACACAGTGAACTATCAGGTTCTCCTCTCCACACTCTCTGAGCTTGACATTGTGATTTCACACATTGACAACTGCAACTCTCTTCGAGCAGGCCTCCCTGTGTGTACATTGAATCCTCTGCAGATGATCCAGACTGCAGTAGCACGTCTGGTCTTAAACAAGCCCAAAGCAGTGATACTTTGGTGTTTTAAACAGTTTGTATCCCCTAAAGTGAGTATGCAACACTGAATAAAACCAACAACTATTCAACCACTATTATCCACACAATCAAGATGCTGTTTTCTAATCGTTTGGATAAACCCAGTGTAACTCCAGTCCTAACAAAATTACAAACCATCATGTGTTTTGAGATGTCTGAGTGTTTTATTCAATGTCACATCAAAGCTGCTGCTTCTGAAAGTTGGGACCTGTTCTGTGAAATAGGTGAAGACAGTGAGAGTAAAATTAAAGCAATCAGTATCTTACCCCTGTGTGCCCTGGAGCTCCCCCTGTTGGTCAGATGTGACAGTCTCTTCAACATGACAGACCTGTGAACAAAAGCAGCTCAGGTAAAGGAGTGAAAAAGTGAACAAAAAAGTATAGTAACACAAATAATAATAAGTAATACAAACAACCTTAATTTACTTAGTGTGTGTTTCTGTATCAAGAGGATCTGAATCTGAAATGGATTTATTTTGATGGAAAAAGTCAATGCTTCAAGTACTAATTGCTCTGATGCGTCTCCAGATGACCTGGCAACCCAAGGATGTAAAAATCTTGAATCTTTGAGAGTGCATCGATAGCACGCCACATTAAAAAAGAGTTTGTATGTATGTCCAGATAATGTTTGATATTTTTCTTTTATGAATGTTCACAAACAAAACTACATTTTGATACTGATGACTGAATGTCAGTGTCAAAAGTAACTTGAACGCCAACCTTTTCAACATTTTCCTCAGTAAATCTTTCAGATAAATCACACATTAACATAAGAAAATCGGAAAAGATTTCTTTGTAATAAGGTATTATCTCATGGGAAGAAGTTATTATCATGTGTACACATTCATTTATAAGTTCAATTAATAGTAAAGGTACATAAAAAGTTTTCTTTACTTTTCCACTGCCAAAAGTCAAAGGAAATGCTGCATTTTATTGCAAGAAGGAAGAAAGATTTTTATTAGCTTCCCTGAGGTCTGAAATCATTTCTATGCCAAAGTTCCTCGTACTAGCTTAACCTTTTTGAAAGTTTCATAATTGAACCGCTTATATGACACATGCACAGGCTCTTAACCGATTTTCAAGTAATTACTATGGCAGCAACACACCTTAATGTTTACCACGTCATCATTTTAATCGTTCCTTTTTTTTTCTTTCTTACAAAATATAATAATTACAAACAAACAAAAAAAGAAGCAGGTCAATATAGAAATTGCTAAGAATAAAAGCGAAAAAGAAAGAGTCAACAAAAGGCAGTGATTCAGCAGCGCCTTTTCCTGTCTTCATAGTCCTGCTCTGAACCCTCATGTAAACAGGCAAAGACCAAACAAACATTGATCGAAAACCGGCTTGGCTTTTAACAGAGAGTACAGGAAGAGCTCCAACGTTTACAGACTGAAACATGAAATAAATATCATCACAGATGGAGGGAGGAATGTGGAGCTACATGTTTTTCCTCTGCGTGACTAAAATACATGGACATGTGGAGAAAAAAACAAAGTATTTTTGTCTTTATACACACAGAATTTGTTATTCTAATGGATAAAATGAGACAGGTTGACAGCTATGGTTGATGAGAAAGAGCCTCCAGGGACCCTTTCATTAACACCTGTTAAAAAAAACTGGAGAATTTATTATGCAGTTTTTTTCAAATATATTACTAGACATGTTAATGCATGACCACATGTGAGACTGTTCAGGAAATTTCACTGAAGAAACATTATGTCTGGCAGGGGTCAGAGGAAACTTTTCAGATGATATGCATTTAATTCTTCACTTTTCTCTTATTGAATCACTTGTTTCTCAATATGTTCTTTGCGTAAGACACCTATTTGGAGTATTAATTACAAACTGACCGTTTAACGGATTAGACGATGCATTTGCAGAATCCTGGGAAACTGACACTTACTGAAGTTCCCACTGTACATTTTAAATTCACACAATTGATCCTGCAACTGAAACCAGTTCTCA
This sequence comes from Thalassoma bifasciatum, assembly GCA_008086565.1. Taxonomy (NCBI): domain Eukaryota; kingdom Metazoa; phylum Chordata; class Actinopteri; order Labriformes; family Labridae; genus Thalassoma; species Thalassoma bifasciatum. The sequence goes on along the minus strand of RPOG01000166.1, from coordinate 35,142 downwards.
ATAGTGCTACATCAGTCAAAAAATAAATAGAAAATTACATGATCCAAAATGAAGACAAAGTACATCACCTTCATGAATCTCTCTGTAATCAAGAACAAAAGGGAAATATTCCACGGAAGCAGAAGCAAGAAGAAAATGTGTCATATCATAGTTTAGATTTCTGAAACAAAGTAACGAGGAAGAATCTCAAAAATGACACTTCTGCAAAACATTTCCAGATAAGAGGAGTGAAAAAGGCGGGAAGTGCTAACAAAAGAAGATATAAGAGGATGGTAATGGAGACCAAATTATAGACTTAATTGAGGAGATTTGATAATAACATTTAAAAAAAGTAATCATAAAATGTTTAGGAAAACAATAGTTTCACCCAGTGATAAATTCAAGCAAAAAAAAAAAAAACCCACTGCTGACTGAGATGGGTCTTAATCTCCAGAAAATACATGAAGAAAAAGTGATAGACTCTGAGGAGGAACTCTAGAAAAATATGAGTTGCAGTCCAACTTTAACATCACGATACGTTTAAGTTAAAAGCAACAGTAGTTAGCACTGTTGTTCATGATGCGCATTTGTTTCTGTGATCATTAAAGCTCCCATCACCTGCACTCACTGAGCTTGTGTTAATGTGTTGATTACAGTGGAGTGACAGTGCTGCTCTGCTGCAGGTTATGGTAATAAACTTTTAATAAACACATTTTCAAAGCATGAAAGTAAAGATTTAAACATGTCAGTGAACAACAGATTGAGGGTTCAAGTGTCCCAGTTTAAAAAGAGGGTTCAGACAGACGTGACCCCCTGACACAGGTAGTAGGTCCATCCTTTTCACAAAGTCAGGTAAAGCACTTCGTGCCCACTATGCAGAGTCTCGACCAGGGCGAACCATTAAGAGTACCGCTCAGTTTAGATTTCCCTGTGTGAGCTTTCACTGTGTGATAGAGCGAGGATGCTGGACGGGAGAGGGGTGCAGCAGGCTGCCAAAGGCCTGGAAGTGTGATGGGAGGACAGCAGGTGAAGGAGGGGAGGCCGGCGGCAGGCTAAATTCCACCTGCAGGTTACAGGCGGGGGCAGTACCACCTCCTGCTGCACCACAGTCACGACCCTCACCATCAAAAGGTTCACCACGCATGTGCAGCTGGTAGAAGCATGAGCCTGGGAGGTGCGGGTCATCATGGCAGGATGGAGGACTCCCACAGGCCCAGAGGGAACTCTGAAGGGACGACTGGGCCAGGAGCTGAACTGGAGCTGAGGGACAGGAGGTGCCTGAGCCAGGATCCCTCAGGTCATCCATGGGCAGGAGAGAGAAGGGACAGGAGAACAGCTGCTGAGGACACCTGTCCCCACACAGGTCTGACAGTCCCATCACCAGCTCACCGTCTGGACAGATGCAGAGGAGGAGGAAAAATGACATACTTGTTCAGTATCTGTCCTGCAATCTGTTGCTGTTTCTTTAGCTCCGATTATGTACAAAAAAATGTGATGTACAAAAGTTAAGTCTATGGAGCCTTCGTCTCTCTTAGATATGGAGGCAGTGAAGAAAACTCAAAGTAGGTCCTCATTTCGTTGTGGTTAAAGAGTAAATATCCCTATAAGCTTGAAGAGTTTCCTTCACATTTGTTACATATGTGAGACCTATCAATCTGCTCCATTGTTAAGCCTGATTAATCTGTGAAGCTTTGAAGCTGTTAGCTATTTTTTAAATAACTGATATAAACTCTGAGAAATTTAAAGAACATGTAACTAGCAAATGTAACGGTAAAAATAAAAAACTCAAATGACTTTTACCACATGCAGAGGTCAGGGATGATAGCACAGACTGAATCATTATAGACATCTGACATACAATTTTGAGCATTCACTGGCAGGTCAAAAGAGGCCTAGTGGCTGTTTACAATGGCACCTAATTATTTGTTTGAGTTTATTTTCATTATCTACAAGGATTATAATTTAGTCAACATACTTTATTCACACATAAATTAAATTTACTTCCTTCAAATTCATAAAGTTCAGGGTGTGTGTCCTGTCTACCTGACTGTTGTTAAAAAAGATGTTATTATTGTTTTTCTCCTCTGCTACACGTGTTTGCCTCAATAGATGGCAGATACCAGCCAGTTACACAGCGAATGAACATTTTGTTTCATTTTACTTTTCCCCTTTCTTTCTTTCATTCTTTCTTTCTTTCTTCCTTTCTTTTTCAGCAACAGATGCAACTTAAAATGTCAGGATACATCCTTACGAGAGTACTTCCTGGAGTTAAAGAGTTTTATGAAAGAATTGATGCTCAAAACTTCTCACACCATTTTCAATTACAGTCACTTAAGTAAATGTTGGACGTCACTTCCCACCTCTGATTATCAACAACAGTCAAGTTAATGCAGCTTGTTCCCAATCAGTTTTGCCTTATTTACCTGCAGGCCCAGCCTGCTATCTGTGGCCTGTCTGGACCAAGTTCATGGCTTTAATAGAAAGCGTGGAGTCCGTCTGCGCCGTGGACGGCCCTCATCCTCTGGAGTACCATGTCCACAGATGTGCATGCATGTAACACAGAGATGTAGACATGCATACAGCCATGCATGAACACAACAGGACACACACACACAAAAGCAAGAAAGTAGCAGGAAAACAAAGGAGGGGAGACATATGTAAATATGGGTCATGTGGAATATGTGAGGAAAAATTAAAGTCAAACCATGTAATCAAAATAAGACATACAGTAAACAAAAATAATAACATGAAAATGCAATTTTTAAAATACATTTGACATTTTATGCAAATGGTACTAATACAAAAAGATGGATGGAGATACACAGCTCTGTTTTTGAGCGTTCAATCAATCTGTGCTTGGGATTGCTTTGCTTTATGCTTTGTTAACCAAACTGTAAATAAGTCAAATAGTTGAGCCTTACTGCACCCATTTGATAAACATAATAATTTTTCAAATGAAATCAAAACTTTATTTATAAAGCACTTTTCATACAGTAAAATGTAGCACAAAGTGCTTTTTCAGGTGTTACTGCTGTGACCTGTACATCATCATTTTCTGTCCTGGTTGTCTTTAAGATGATCCTTAAGCATCACTTTCTGGTATTCAAACCAGCTGTCAGGTGGACAACACCTCTGAATGTTACCTCGTTTGTCCATGTCCAGGTTTGATTGTGAAGGTAATGGGGACTCAAGCTGCCCGGTAGAGTTGTGAGACAACAAGCCTGAGGAATTGTTGCTACCTTCAAGATCCCCAACTTCCCCATCCTGCTCTCCATCCTCCCTGAAACACACAACATTAACACTGTCAATGGTGCAAGAATGTGCGTCGAAAGCTGGAGAGGGTGGAAAAACTTCAAAATACATTCTAAAAGACTAAACGCAAAAAGAGCTAATACTGGGTTGCACATTTCTGAATGCAGCCTGTTTTTGGATTTACATGCCAGTAAACTAATCCTGGATGCGTTGGCTTAAGAATCAACCCTCTTTGATGAATATTCATCCCACACGTCTAGCATTGAGATTGACATGAATGTAATTTGTCAAAAGTTTCCTTGTGAATACTCACATGCTCCCTGATTGCAGGTTGTACTTCCTGCGGCTAAGCCTGGTGGCCTGTTGGGTAAAGTACTCATGGCGTTCAGACTTCTTCCACATGTAGTAATATTCAACACACTCTCCAACAGAGCGCGTTCGTACCTGAGGATAACAGGGAAACATTTTTCATCAGGCTGATTTGAAAAGTAGAAATGTCTCACCGGGTCATCCTCATGAATACTCACCTTATTAGCCTGAATAAGGTGGAAGTTTTTCCCGTAAACTCGGTAACCCTGCTCAAAGTTCCTGCACTCCTCCTCACTCCAGGCACAAAGCTCCTCTACGGAAATAAAAAGCAACATATATTTCATATTTTTAATTGTCTATTATCCAATGTAATATCACCATGGATTTGTGCTATCAGGTAGCTTTAGAGTTTTAACATCTTCGTTTAAACCAAAATTATTTTAATAAAGTCTACTACAGATAAAGCCAAAGGAGATTTGTTAAAAGAGCTATAGCAAAGGTTCTCTGGCACAGCAGTGGGTAGTTTTCCCTCTCCAATCCAAACAAAGATCTTGGATTTAAACTGAAGCCTCGTGGCTGAACAAGAGGTCAAAAGGTCGGCTCAGTGAACTATTCCTCTGCTGTGAAGCTGGAGTTGGCAGCTGGAGTTGGACTGACATGGTATCTGATAAAAATCATACTTTGCTGTGTCCTCTGGCAGAAATGGATTCACAAATGTGGGTTCTCACACATGGGATCACTGTACTCTGCGGATTATTGAACTTAAGGATTGAACTTGGGGCCCGAAGCTGTGGGAAGAGAGTGTTCATGTCCTACATGTGCAACTTTACTTCACAGAGTTTTCAAGCATGTATGTCTAAGAGGAAGTTTTTTTCTTTAAATTTACGAACAACCAAAGACCTTTTCAAAAAGATGTTACTCTTCTCCAACAGTTTGTCGTTGCTGGACTCAAATCAAAACCCTAAAATCAGCAGCAAGAGGTTATTAAAAAAGGTGAAATGTGCTTTAACCGAACATTTTGCAATTACCTAATACCTAATCGTATTACTAGACACAAACTTAAGTAGTCTTTTCTACTGTTGTCAGTATTTGAGGAATAATAATTAGGGAAAAGTACAGCAGGAAATTTCTCACCACTGAAAACTTTCACATTGAAGTGTAATCGTCTCAGTGCTTCCTCTGCATTGAAGTTGCATTTCACTAGTTCATACAGCGCCTGAGGATCAAAGAAAGCAAACAGATTAGATTTGTCTCTTTTCAATGAACAGTGTCTGAAAAATCTGAACTTAATTTATACCACCCAAAGTCTAAAGACATTATTTATTCTGACAAGGACCAGTAAAAACAAGAGCACTACTACGTTGACTTAGTTTATCTACATTCTTCTAAAAGCTTAAAATGTGAGTGAAGTTAGCTTCTCAACACAACTTAACATCCTAACAAACCTCTCTCCACTCCTCAACACATTTAAACCACACATCATTTGCACAGATCAATACATGACACTTTGCAAATTTTAGTGAATGGACCTGTTCGTTGTCTTGGACAGAGTCTCCTTGTGTTTGTAAGAATGCTGCCCCCTCCTGGCTACGCAATCTCTGCACATATAACAAAAACTCCTCCACTTCTTGCATGGGAAGAACACCTGGCTTCCACAGCAGCTGGTCCTCAATGCTATTGGCTGGAAAAAACAGAAACAAAAGAGTTTAAAGACAAGAGGGGAGAAGGATGTTCAAGGCAATGTATCAATGAAAGGATGAGAGATGGGCTAAAACAATGTGGAGATATCAAAAAGGGAAGTAAAGGTGATTCTTCAGCGAGGAGAAAGAGATCACTTAACATGATGGACATAAATTCAATGAAATGGCAGTGAGATGTCCCATGAAGTTACTTACCTCTTTCTTGGCAGGTATATGGACAAAGTGGAGGGATTTTTGCCTGGTACATGGACCCCACCATGATTTCCTGAGGAGGAAATCAAAGAGAGAGTGTCATAACCCGAAATGTGTTGACCCTCAAAAATCTATCTAAATCTGTGCTGTAGATACTGTACAATACAGTTGGTCGAGCAGATGGATGTCAAGAACTTCTCATTATACAATTCAGGAGTAGATGATTCATGCCCAATACGAAGGTACCACCATAATCCACAGCTTCGTAGATTAAACATAAATAGACCTTTTAACAAAGATTTTACCAAAATCAGAAACTTTGCTTAAAAATTTTGTGCAGGTGCTGAGTACATTTTCCCTTCCAACAATAATATCAGACCGCAGCTAAATGTGCAATGAGCTGAATGTGTTGGATTAAGTTAAAGTAGACTTTCAAAAGCATCCAGTGATCACATGTGTATGTTTTGCCCTCAGCGACCAACCTTGTGCTCTTCATTGGAGGGAATTGAGACATCATCAGAGTCCTCATCTGATGAGCTGACTAACGTGTCTTTGTCTTCACCTGAGGGATAAAATATAAGATGAAAGTCAGGGCAATCATTTCATATACTCTGGACATGCTGCATGAAAAAAATATCATCTTAAAATCATGACTTTCACTTGCTGACAGATCCCATTAACTTCTTCTGAGGGTGGCATTATTTTGATGAAACACCACCCTGGAAAAAAATGGTGAAAGATTAAAATAATGGTTCTAAAGTGAAACCGACTACAGACAGCCAAAAATAATACTGAAAAATGCACACAGTGGTAGCCAAAAGTTTTGAGAATGTTATGAAGGGTGAATAAATCAAGCATTTATATGCTCATGAAGAAGTTCATGGAGAAAGGTCAAATTGTTGTGAAGAAAGCAACAGTGTGCAAAAGAAAGCCCGGTAAGTGTCAGGACTGTCTCTCAAAATTGATTCAGCTGTGGTATCAGGGCACAACCAGCACAGAAGTTTCTCAGGAATGGCAGTAGACAGATGAGTGTATCTGCACACACAGTGAGGTAGAGTTTTTTGAAAAGAAGCTTGGTGTTGAGAAGGGCTGCAAAGAAGCCACTTCTCTGCGGGAAATGAATCGGGGACGGGCTGACATTCTACATACTGCAAAAGATTCAGGGACTGGACTCTTGAGGACTTGGGTAAAGTCATTTTCCACAGTGAATCCCCTTTTCCATTGTTGGGAAAAGTTTGTCTACAGAAGAAAAGGTGAGCACTGTTGTCAGGTCCAATGTTGTGCCAACATTAAAACATCCTGAGACCATTTGCATGTGGAGTTTCCGTTTCAGCCAAAGGAGTTGGCTCCGGATGACCTGACTCAGTTTGGGGGGCAATGTTTGGATCATGTTTTTTCTTTTTTTTTTGATCCACTACTCAGTATGGGGGGGCGTGTATAGTTCTAATTGCGCACATGTGCAGTGTGTTGTGTAAATGGTGAGCAGAGAAGACAAACAGTCACAGTTAGAGGATGTGCCTGTCGACGTGTATCATTCTGCCGCATGGGAGCACTTTGGATTTAGTGTAAGTTATGATGACAGTGATAAGAAAGTGGTGGGTAAACTTGCGACTGTGATCGAGTAGTGCTGCCGAATTTGTGACTCTGTCAAGGAGGAGGATTTATATTCAGACATGACCAAAAAATAAAAATAAGAAGAATTAACAAAGAAAAGTTCATTTGTAGTTCTTAACACATTTGCAATGCTTTCTGTCTCTCCCACTATACTATTCCTCTCTCCAACAGCAGCCATGATAATTGCATGCAAACAGCCTATTATGCAAACTGGCAAGATGGCATCATTCAGCGACTTTTGGGACAGTCAGAAGTGACTTTCTTTACTGAGGAGTTGGCATATTAAAAGTAGCAATGTCTCACCCTGCTTCAATTATGTATTAAACAGCAAACTGCCTCATGCATTGAGGTTTTACATGACTTTAGGTGGCATGATTGATTAAAAAAAAAACTGTTAAATGTCAAATTTTTGGAATATGTGATATTCTGGGAGATAACAGTCGCAGAATTAATTCATCCTTGGGTCAAATGGACAGGGTTTCAGCTTTAACATGAAAAATCCTCCAGGAATTCCTCAAACAGTTAAAACAGGGAGGACCATGAGGTCAGAGTGCGCTGACTGTAGTGTTGTCCGTTACTTCCATACAACTCAACTTTGGTTTCATCTGTCAACAAAACAGTGCTGTGGAACATCCAGGTGCTCTTCTTCAAACTTTAAAGATGTTACAATGGTGTTTTTGGTTAGCAGTGGTGTCCGCCCATGAACTCCATTCTTGTTTAGTGTTGTACAAATCGTAGTATTCTCACCAGAGATGTTAACATGCCAGAGATTTGAGTTAGTGAGTTAGTCTTTCGCTGATACTCCAGGATACTTCTTCACCTCCACGAGTGTTCTGCGTCCTTGTGGTCATCTTCACATGACATCTACTCCTATGAGAGTAGTAACTGTGCTGAACTGTCTCCATTGTTGAAGCCCTTTTTGTTGGCCATGGTTCATTACTGCAATGCTTCTTGAAAATGGTAAACTCAAAACTAGCATGTGTGTTTTTTAGATTAGGGCAGCTTTAGCCTACACCTCCAATCTGGTCTCAATGATTGAACTCCAGGTTGGCTGACTCCACACTGAGAACAACTCTTGGAGAAGTCATCAGCCAAGGAGTTTCAGATTTTTACAGTCTGTACTGTGAATGTTTACATTCTGTGTTCAATGTAAACATGAAAACATAAAACTGTTCGTGTGGTGTTATTTTGTGTAGATTGTGTTTGTGTATTGTTATGACTTGCATGAGGATCAGAAAACATATTATGGCCAGTTTATGCAAAAATCCAGGTAATTCAAAAGGATTTACATACCTTTTTTTTGCAACTGTAACTTTTGATTACCACAATCTTTTCTAATGTGTGGAAAATTCAAAAGACACCTCTTGTCGTAGCCGTCAGTGGCACAATGACAGATAAAGAGGAGTGAAAACGCCACATACTATGTTTGATGATATTTGTGGAATCAGTACCAATACATGGCGCAGTTTAAAAAGACTCAACCCCAAAAAAGCAGTTTGATTATGCAGCATAGAAACCATCTGAGTTCAGAAATACTTGAGGTCTAGTAAGACCACATATGAGGTAATACACTAAAAGACACATTAAATGAGACAAAAGGGTCCAGATTGTGTGAAGGTACACTTTGTTTTGTTTCATATTACCTTGGAAGCGTCGGAGCAGATCTGAGGTGTTTGAAGTGACCGATGGGGTGAGATCATCGGCTGATGATTGTTCTTCCTCTTCCCCAGCAAAAAGATCTGCAGCTATCTGCTTCTGTAAGAAACAAACGCATATCATTAAAACAAAACAACAAAAATAAGAAAACAGAATTAAACTGAAAAGACAAACACATACCCTCTGGTTTCTGAGGGTTGTCTCTCACCTTGTCAAGTGTCATGTCCGGCAGGCTGGCAGCCATGTGACAGGTCTCCTTCTCTGGATCTGACACCGTGTAGCCGTACAGAGCCAGCAGCTCCTCTAGAGGAAGCTCACCAGCCTACAGAGACAGACATACAGAGGGAGACAGCAACAGGTGGGTTACTTAATTTCTCGCTCACATTTATTAACAATATCTTATCGTGGAAATACATCAGTGTTTACCACATTAAAACATTTTTGAATGGCAGAAGAATGCAGAAGAGGACAGTGTTTTGCTCTAGCAACAGGAATTCAAGTCCCCCCTTAAGTTTGAAACTTTCATTAATTCATCAAAAATGTTTGTGAAGATTGTGGAAGTAGAGTCCTCAATGGACTCAGATGGATGAAATATTGTGTCATACACATTTTTCACAAAAGCTGAGGATAAATTAGACTTCTCTGAAATTGCATAATATCAAGCAATATATGTGTATCCAAATTTTGAGATGATATCTTCAGTTTTACATCAGAAACCTCTGAAATCCTGCAGCGACTAACTTTTCTGTTTGCAGACACAGCTGAACTCGAGCGTACAGTGTGGGACTGCGTTGCCATCTTCATGGGGTGAAAGTTCACCTCCAACTCCTTTAAGGCCTGTTGAAACTTCTGCTTCTCCTGCTGAGGGCCTTCATCTCTCTTCCTCATCTGCTCTCCACTAGGCCACAACCTCCACAGTTATCCTCCAGGGCTCTTCACCCACCTACAGAAAAACACAGAAACACAGATTATTCTTTCATTAAAACAGCAGGAGGGTTCAGTACAATGAAAACACATTCCTCTATGTGTGTATGTGTGTGTGTTTGTGGCACACGTGTGCACACACAAACAACATGGGGGATCAGATAGTGGCTGATCCTGGCTCATCCCATTACACATCAGCTGACTCCTGACTTTGAAACCGCCCTTTTTGACGAAGTGGGAGCACTAATGTGACACTTCTAGGATCCTGCAGTCATTTTCAAGAAACTTTGTTGCCTTTCATACATGGGGCAAAGTCCTTTTTCTTTTGCATGGCAATTATGAAGTCAAAGTATGACGCACTCCTTAATGAAGACTTGACTTGTAGGTTCAGGCCGCAAACGGAGGTGTAAAAAGTTCGGATAGAGCTGGCTGTGAAAGATGACAACAAACCCACCCAAGTTCAAACAGGGTGCAACAATTACTGGGTCATATCAGACATTTACAGATAGATATGAGAGTGAGTAAGTTATAAAAGTTAGTTGAAAGCTTAAATATTCACGCAGTGTGCCTCTACCAGCCCATCGGGCGCTGTCTGTCTGACCAGGGGCGCTTTCCTGTGACTTGGTGCTGAACGTCTCTTCCTCTCTCCGGCTCTCTACGAGTGGCAAGAAGGAAATAACTAGTTCTCAATATTTCCGAAAGAGTTTACCGCCACCGAGTCATGACATCTCCCCGAACTTTTTCACTCAATCTACTTTATCGCCGGGACACACCTGAAATAGTTCAGCACCGCCGTGTTAAACCCCGCCGGGCTCTCTATTGTCTCCCCGGCTTTACTATGAAGGCAGGGGGAATGGCTCTTTAAAGCCAAGAACGCGGAGAGCAGCGATACGCTGGAGAGGTTCTCCATTTCTCCCTCCGCTTCCCGGTTAAAATGCCCCCGTAGTAACGCTCTTTCGGGCGGTGTTCAACAGCCAGTGAAAGCATCGACAGTCGTATGCACTGTACGGGCTGACATAAGTCTTAAATACGGTCCAGTTTCTCTATCATTCGGGTCATTACATTCCTCGTTTTCGCTCACTTACCTCCGCCATTCCGTTTCTGCGCAAGCTGACTATTGCCCGGATGTTGTAGGTCTGCTCCTCTGCACAGCTCCGTTTATTGCCGCAACGATTCAGCAACAGCGACTAAACTACACCGAGGTGTACTTATACTCACTTTTGAAATTAATTTACGCTCTTTTCTCTTGCTCTCCGGCTGATATTTTTAGAAGATTTATACAGTTTTAACAGTTTTCGGTTTCAACTTCTAAATTCAGCTGTCATGGTGATATTAATTTCTTTAAAAACGATGTAATGTACTTAAACATATTAAAAATATATTGAATAAATTCACATTTATAATATTTTATTTTTCACTTTCTCTTTTCTATGATATTATACCCCCTTATTGTTGTCCCAGCCGCATGTTTCATCAACAGGCTGTCACTAAACGTCACTGAGAGGAAACCACATGTGTCACCCTTGCATCATGTTTATGGTACCACATGGGGGCTATAGGCTCGTGCTGTTTTAAAGTGGGGAGGGGACTAGGGCATAGTCAACTCAGATAAAGGTAAAAGACTTAGTCCTTATCTAATTACTCTTTCTAGATATTTCTCAGACACCAAAGGCTATGATGTTGACCACAGCATGTGACATTGCAACAGCAACAACAACACACACTGATCATATGATGAAGTTGTCCCTCACTTAGAAAGGTATGTGACGACTGCAAACATTTTAACATCAGTCTAATGAAACAAGGCAAGGCCTGTGAGAAACAAAAAAACACTTCAAATATATTGACTCCTCATTTCTAAAGTTTGACCATATTTAAGCTGCAAAATGTCATTAAATGTTAACACAACCAACGGGTTATTTGAGAAATCAGGTTTTCAGGAAGACAAACCCATGCCTAATCCTATTGATAATGCTGTGCAATACTGCAAAATGTGGTACTGATCCAATATCAAGTAAATATAAGGCCAGTATTGCCAATATCAAGAATTGAACACAACCACTAAACTAATGTTCTATTCATGAATGAAAGTAAATAATTAATTTTTCAATGATATAATAACCACGTGCTGTAGTTCTTCCTGCTTTGGTGTAAAACAGTAAATTTGAATGTTAATGGATAATAATAGTTATTATATTGAAGCATCATAGAAATCATTATGATAAAGCAGTTTGCTGATACTGTTAGATTAACCATCACAGGAAACTATAAATATTTGAGGAATCAAAAATATTAGGATAATTTAGGGCAGCGAATAACTAACACTAGGTTGTGGTCTAATGAATTTGTCAAGTATTGTTTATATAACAACATTGTGTAGGAGCTTGCACAAAAGCAAAGTAAGATGGAGGAGCGCACATAGCAGAAAGTCAAACTAAGGTATCAATTTCATCACACTGGTATTGACCAATATTGACATCATGTTGGTATCAATATATTGATATCTTGGATCAATCCACTCGCCATTAAATGAATGATGTAATGATAAGTGAGCTGAACTTAGACCCCTTCACTAAAATTACATGATTTTCAAAACAAGCTACTCTCAGAGCCTTTTCTTTTCTTTCTTTTTTCTTTATAGACACTTCAAGTGTTTCATACCAAAAATGAACATTACACAGAGATAGTGCACACTTTCAAAGCTATCAAAATATAGGCTGTGTGCAAAAGTTTGCTTAGGTTGTTCAGGCTAGTCGCTCTTCATGCCGTCCTACTTTCCAGTTGTCAACATCACCTCTATCGTTGAGTGTCAAAATGTATAGCAGATTGTGTTCAACAAAAGGCTAAAGCACACAAAGAAAACAAAACAAAGCACATAGTTGTTTGGAGAGTAACTGCATGCTCTGGATTTTCTAATTGTGCCAGGTTTGGTCTATTTTTAGCTGTGTGTAGAGATTTTATGGGTGTGTTCTCAAGTATGATTATGTGTGAGGCAGTAATAAGTCAATACGCAGGTAGAGCGGGAGTTGTTCAGTTTGTTTTTTACATCCATATTTGCGACTGCACAATAAAGGTTCCAGCACTAGGGGACAACAGGCTAACTGTAAACAAAACAAAAGGTGTATACTTACAGTCAGTTCACATTTGTTTCAGTGTAAACTTACAAGCAAAGAAAATTTGCTGACTTGCACTGAAGACACACCAAGCCAGACATGCACATTCAAAGTAACAAGAAACATCCACCACAAATATCTAAAATTTTAGTTTGATTAATTTCTATATCTAACAAACACTACGCAAGCAAATGGTCGTTGGAACTCATCAGGGGTCATTGTGTTAAACTGGCTGGATAAAGTTTGTATACAAAGAGCTCGTCACCTCATGAAGACACCAGAAAGCTAGATGTAAGTTAATTTATGATATGTCTATGAAAGACAGGTCATAACTCATTAGAATTACTTCAACATTTGTTTGGTTTGGTGTGATTAACATGAGTACTCTATGAGTGAGAAAAATGTTAAGCAACACACACATTTTGAAAAGCATTTATGAGTTAATTGGATGTTTCTATTGACTGAATAATATTCTTACCTGAAACAAATCCTAATAGCTGACCCTTTCTCAAATATTTCAACCCTTTCATATTTTCAATGTTTCATTTTCATATAGCACCTTAGTTCCTTCATGCCCTCCTATTTGTTTGACAAATTAAGCATTAACAAAATCTCTTGACCATGAAACAGAGTGTCAACAGAAAATGATAGCCTTCTGAAATGATTGAGAGTAACACATAATCTGAGAAACTAAACCTTGGGTCAGTGTTGAAAATTTAAAGTACTGTTTTTAGGTTCAAGATTATTTAACGATACAAGTCGCAAAAAATCCTTGGTGTTATTTTGATTATTCATGCCTCAAGAAAAAGAAAGGAGGTTTTAGGGCTGTCACCGGTTAAAGAGTGGGTCAGCATATTCATGCAGATGGGGTGTGTTCAGACTTTTTGGACTTTGAGTGACCTACTCAGGGCACTGACTCACAAAAAGGTGGTATTTAGATGTGTCACACATGGACATTCAACTTTATAAAGTTACTCATCAAATAGGCAACCTTTCTTTTGGAAAGCACTCAGTCAGCACGCCAACTCTCAAAATCTTATTGACAAGTTTTTGTGTAATAAATATGTTTTTGACAGTTAGTTTATTGGAGTTTGCTTCCAGGTGTGAAAGACATGTCCTATGAAACTGACGTGTTGAATATTTTTCTGCAATTTCATGTATTAAAAGGAAAAAAGAGGAAATTTATATGCCAAGAAAACTCAAGCAGCCTGTTGAAAACATGTTTATTGTTTTTTTTTTTAACTCAACACAAAACACAAGAAGATGTAGAAAGACACACACCACACCCTAAACTATTTCTGACTAAAATTTACAGTTACTATGTTGACATTGAAAAAAGTACAACTCAACTGATGTATATCAGAAGGCACATATATTTAGGCACATTAAAAAGTTTTTCATATATTCCTCTGGACATTACTAGTGCCTCATGTTTGCTGGCACAATTTTTGACTAAAATCCAAAAATGTCTCCCGGACATAAATAAACTCAGACACACCTTTCCTCACAACCTATAGGTAAATTTTTGAAGATTTAAATCTGGTGTTATTTTTTTTACACACAATCAACAGAGCAGACATCTATTGTATTTCTAATATAATAAGATGGAATACATTTCATATATCAAACAAGGGTTGACCATTGTTTTCTTTCTTGAAAAAAAATAATAATAATAACATGACAGCGTTTAGATCAATCAAGACAAGGGGCAAATGAATTATTTCTAGCTCAAATTCCACATTTAACCAGAAGTTTTGAACTTGGGGGAGTCAGGGGGGGCTGATGCTCTTTCTCTGGACATGTGGAAGTGTTGCAGTGAGTCAGATAAAAGCTTTGCTAAAATGCAGCAGTTGATATATTGAATAGATTAAAGGCCTCAGCCTACATTATATTTCCCTTATACTGTCTTTAAAGAACAACAAAAAAATAGATTTTTGCATCTGATGACAATAATTGTGTTAAAACAGTGATACCTGCTACCAACATGCAAATAAGAAAAAATGTTAATTATATAAATTATGAAGATATAAATATTTGCTTAAATATTTGCTTAGTACTGAAGAGTTTCTCAGTGTGGGTCAGTTGGACCAAGGGTTGACCTTTCCCAGATCCACCCATGACAGGTTTTGGTCAGCGTTTTCATCTGAATGTCACCATGGCAACCACTGCGCTATCACAAGAGCTTGCCATGAACTGAGATCACATCCAGACTACAGTCAGTGGTCATGAATTGAATGTAAACTTGTAACACTTCGAACTACCCTTTAAAAAATTGTCACAGTGGACACATCGAAGAAATTGGGTGCGATGTAAGTTGGAAACAGTTTTAAGAGAAGAAAAATATCCAAATGGAACCTTCAGTAAGAACAAAGAGATGGAAAAAGTGATAGAAATTATTTAAAAAAAGAAGCTTTGCCTACTTCGTTGCACCACAAAACTGGGGGGGGGGGCTGTTGATATGAGCAAGGAGTGATACTTCAATTCAGAATATCAATAAATTTAAGGAAAGATATCAAAGTTGGTGTAAATCCTCAAAACACAGCCTTTTCATCTTTTTTTGTCCAAACAATTACGAAACAACACCAAATATGTTCCTCATCACACCGTCTAATTGAGAAAGAAAAGAAGGAAGAGGCCATTTCCTCATTCTTTTTCAACTTCCTTGGAATGCCTGTGTATTTTCTGAGCTGAATGGTTTGCAGTAATTTACAGAGTACATAGCCGTCAGCAGACCTGGACCAAACAACGCACGTGGTAATAACATGATAGCCCTAATAGTTTGTACAAATTCTCTTGATGTGTTTTTCAAAGAGTGTTAAGTGTCTGTGTTTCAAATCTGGAGTCTAAAAAAACTTTAAATGTGGTTAGTAAACCAATGTACTATGCAGCAGCATGACTACTGCCCACACAGTCATAGACTGTAAACTGTCATCAATCAGTCAGTCAGTGCACATATGTGTTGAAATCACACTGTACCACATGCTTTAAACCACCAGCATTAAGATGTTATATAACACCTGGTTGTATAACAATAAGTAGTCTCAAAACTTCATGTTTTTATAGATTGTACATTTTTTTGGTGAGTTTTACATTACCTCTCTTACTGTTTTGAGCTCGATTTGAATATATGTCACTTTTATTTACGCTGTGGCTCCATAACTACCATTCCACAAGGGGGCAATGCTGTCCTGTGCATGGGTTGATCCAAGAATTGAAAACTTCAGCATGACAACAAACCTTTTTTTCCTGTGGTCACAACCTGTTTTAGCTATGCACAGGCACCAAGAGATGAACAGAAATACTACCTAGGTGTTTGTTGCCCTGAGAGCAGAAGCTCCATACTCTATATGTATGTGAGCCTGTGTGGCTCATATGGGATAAAGGAGATTACAAGCAAGGCAGAGGAGTCATAATTGGTCTTGTAAGAGTCTAGTTTTCAGTCTGCTAGTAGATTTGTTTCCTCTCAGGTCTCTACATGCACACGAACATGACTCACCACACGTCTTTGTTTGTGACATGTAATTTTTTCATTGTATGAAAGATAGTTGAGACCTGATAAGTAAACTCTAAAGCAAAGCTATACTCAGTGACTGGTACAGTGGCGCTCTGAGTATCTTTATTGCACATTTACAGGTCAGCACTCTTTCTTGTTCCCTTACAGATAGTTTTCTGCTGCTCTTTCTTCTACTCTGTCTGTCTCCCACTCCCTCTCTAAACAGGATGTTTGTGTCTCAGTGGGGCAGCCGGCAGCGGACCAGCACAAAGCTGATGACCAGATAGCATGGCTGTGGAGTGCCCAGCTCTCCCAGCGCTCTGACAGATTAACTGGGATTTAGAGCTTCATTCAGATTCCCGACTAAACCAACACACTGCAAAGACACAGCAAAACACAGGAGGTCATGCAGCTGACGGCACGCCTCCCCTGAGAGGCTGCTTTCTTGGCAGTGAAACCCCCTTCATGTGTT
Source organism: Thalassoma bifasciatum (assembly GCA_008086565.1). Classification (NCBI taxonomy): domain Eukaryota; kingdom Metazoa; phylum Chordata; class Actinopteri; order Labriformes; family Labridae; genus Thalassoma; species Thalassoma bifasciatum. The sequence continues at coordinate 18,438 of RPOG01000166.1, read as the reverse complement.
TCATTTCATATTGCATCTTAGGCTCACAAGTGTGAATACACAGGATAATAATGCCTTTCGAGAGAAGCAGGATGATGAATATGACAATAACAAGAAAATGAGCAGTGAGGTCTCACCGGTTATCTAAAGGAGACAAAGACTGATATGTTTGTTCGCTGATGCGCTGACAGCTAGTGTCAAAAAAGAGGAACCAAGCCTGAGAGCTCTCTGCTTTATTGTTCCTCATAATTCAGGCTGCATTGGTTGTTACATCTAAAGGTGATATGATGGGACTCATGAGACTTGTGCTTCCGTGTATTGTGCCTCTCTGGTGTGAACATAATATGTGAAACCAGGCTTGGCTTGGCACTGTGTTTGTGGAGCACAGGATCTGAATCATGGGTACAAGATGTTTCATGGCAAAACAACATCATGAAGTCTGAGTTATATAATAACAATTTCTTGTTGTATAGAGTCATGGAAAAGAAAATGTACAAATAAGGAAATGCAGCATCTAAATAGGAAACATATATAGATATATTATGTGTGAGAATTTGAGAAGTACAATAACACAATAACATGGCTGTCAAAAGTGCTGCCATTATGGTAATCTCCTGGCTTTGTGTTCTGTTCTGGTTTTATAAATAGTCTGCTGGAATTTTACCATAGAAGAAGAAGAAGAACCTTTCATGGAAACAGTAGAGGGCATTTCCTGTGAGAGCCAACTAGCTCAAATAACAACACGGGAGTGGAAAGATGTTTCATACTCCACCCTGTCCTGTTTTAGCCTCTCTTCATCCTAAAACCCCTATTTCTCTCTTGTTTGTGACCCTCAGTCCTCAACCCCTCCTCCACTTACCATTTTAGGTCTTGATTTACTCTTAAAGTATCTCCAGAGCAATGTTTGGCTGAAGAATATTCGGTTTGTGTGAAGTGTCACTTTTCAAGTCGCAGATGTGAAAACATGCCGGATAATGTCTGTCGGATAAAAGGATATACAGAGTTCCTTCTCAACCCAGAGCAAGGATCAAAGAAGGTCAAACACGAACCCCTAAAAATGTTCACCTTCAATATGACTGACACAACTGATGCTCTGTTGGAGGGATTTCCTCTCATGTTGATTTTTTTAAACATTAACAAGAACCTGAGTGTGAATTAGACCAGTAAGTGGTATCATTAAGTCACCGGCGCCCAGACACATGGGCCTTTCACGTCCAGGACTCACTGTGTACACACATGTGCCATAGATACAGCGTACAATTAGTCTGCTGTTTGAATCCAGGGTCAACCTGCCATCATACCCTGCCCCCCTTACCTTCACACAATCAAAAGGACTGGGAGAGGTCTGAAATATTACATCACAACTCAACGGTCACAGGCTTTTAATGCTCTGAGTTATATGTGGTCTTACCACTTGCAAGCTGCAACTTGGTTTCCATTTCCAGTGGTTTCCCAACTGCTTGATTTCCAAAATGTTTCTACTGATGTTTTCTAGCACTTCAACAATATGCAATAAATAGTTAACCATGATCAGAACAGATCTTCCTAGGAAAAAAATGCACTTGAGTTTATGGATCCCATGGGAAATTTCCACCTGTTTTAATTTTAGCACCCCCTGCCGACAAAGCTGATTGCTAATCTTGTCCTGTACAAGACAAAGTCATGAGAAAAATCTCAACCTGCAATTAATTGCTTGCAAATTGCACCTGAACTAGTAGGGAAATGTCTGCTAGGTATCACAAACTCAGTATACTGTACCCATCAACTTTTAGCTTGCTGAATCCTCAGTCTTCCACCTTGAGTAAATTGGTGTAAACTATTTTGCTTTGAAATATCTCTGATTAACTCTCTACAGTTCTCAAATCAGCACAGTAGTACTAAGTGTGCTACTGGTGCTAATGCTAGCTGTGGCTACAGGCTGTGGTGTATCAACAGTGCAGCCAGTGCAGCTGCACCAGGGCCCAGACACCGTCAGGGACCAATGTCCAACCGTGTGTGTGCGTGTGCTTGTGCTTGTGATTAGAGCGGGGGTGGTGCGCAAAAAAATATTTGCACCGGGGCCTATCACCATGATGTTACGCTACTGGCTCCAGGTACTTTGTCTTTCTTCAAGACATCTTTATAAAGATCGCAACCTCACTGGTGACTTAAAAGAATTGACTTTTCCATTCCCTCAGAATCCTTAAGACATTATTTTTTGGTAGGTTGTTAACTTTATCTCTCTCTGACAGGAGAAAAGATATACATGGGCAACACCATTTTCACTCAGTTGTTAGCTTTTTTCTACTGCACTTGTAATTCCACTTGGTGTGTAATGGCAGCTTGCTTACTGCTACCTACTGTGTTTGAATGGAAAGGTTTGTAAATGACTGTTTGTAATTGACTGTTTTTTGATAATCACTGAGAGACACTGATGTCAATACAATTTTAGTCTCCAAACAGCAAAGCAAACAAAAAAAATGCTCCACAGAGGCTTTAAAAGTGGGTATCAATTCACAAAGGCTCAAAAGCATTTAGACAAATGTTAAAAAGAAGTAACTATCTCCATACGCTGTTACTTTCAACAATGGAAGTTAGTCAATTTTACCTAAAGACTGTTATTCTGTCAACTCTTTGAGGCTATTTTTGAAGTAAAATTTTCCAAGGCAGCAGGAATGCCAAATAAATGAGTGCAGCCATGGTGATTGTCTTGTAGAGCCGGCAGTCTGCTGAGAGGTCACGTCTTTATCTTTTGGTCCGCATCCATGGAAAACAATCCATCAGAATGAGAGCTGCAGAGAAAACATTAGGTCCAGCAAGCTTAACCTCTTTGGGAGTACACGTTCTGATACATTATCAATGACTCCATCTTGGTAGAGCTTTATGCTGTGGTTAAAAAATGATCTTGTGGTGTAGCTTAATCTGGAGAACCAAACATTGCTGGAGTTTGTCACTGTGTTGCAGTGTGAAGTTGAAATATGTGAGTTGAAACGCATCACATACCAAAATGAATTTGATAAGATCTCATTAGTGAACCCAAGCATTTAAAATATTCTTGTGATAAAAATGAGAGCACAGACCATGTTTGGAAAATGTGTGAGTGAGAATAACTTTCAGCTTGTAAAGTTGGCCAATTTGTTGGAAGCATATGTTCTCTTTCCTGTGTTGGTGGTTTGATTGTTTTGCTTGGGACTCCAGGGAGAGAAGTCCACGGCGAGGGCTGTGTCGTAGCAGTTGTGTGCCCCCATGTTTGTGTGAGCATGAGACCTTGCATCTTTTGGCTTCAGCTTAGCTTCAGCTCTGTCAGAATCATGTTGTAGAGGTACTGGGTTCTGGGGTGGGGTCATCAAATGGAAAGGATGATCTAAGAAAGGAGACAGTTCTTTGTGTTTACACAGAGGGCACATAGACCTCAGACAGACCTGGATCTGACACACCATTGTTGGCTCCACTGTTTGCAGCCCTCTTTGTTTATTTTCCCTCCACATTCCCTCCATATAACCTCTGCTCACCACTCCAACCCTTCTCCCTTGTTTCCTTTTTCCCTTCACACTTCATGAGTAAACAACGTATGACCATCAAAGTCAACCTTTCCCCTTCTCTGTTGAAGCATGCTGCAGTTTGACCCCCTCTGGCTGCTCCACACCAGTGAACCTGCCACTATACACTGGACCGGAAGACAGGAGGACAGATGTGGGATGACTGGTTTTGCTGGGTGGGAGGTAGAGGAGGCAGCTGTGATCTCTGCAACGTGATGGACTGTCATGGGTTAGACTTATAAACACATGCAGACCACAGCACTGCAAACCAAGAACTTCTTTGTTTATGTGTCTGGTTATATGAGCAAGGATGCATACAACTCCACAGATAAACAGCAAGACCAAATGCCCCACAGATGTCAAGAAAATATCCAGACTACTGTGAATTAGTCTGAAGAGGATACATCTCATCTGTGGCCAATTACCAATGTGGCCAATGTCGCGTGTCATTTGCCTTTCTCTCCGGGTCCTCATGAAGTCATTTAATTGAATCTCAATTTTGAAAGAAACAGTGTTGCCCTTGATAACAGGAGGATGTATTATCGACAGAAATTTTGACAGGATCCTTTTTTTTTTTTTCAAATCTGTTCCATGGTACAAAATGAAAATGTGGCTTATAGCTAGTAAAGTCCTGCAATGAATATTGACCTAGAATGTAAATATTGCATCCCTTTAAACTGTAACTTCTTGAAAGCTTATCTTCATTATCATTCATATGTCATATTTTTTCATTATAAAATTACAAAGGGATAGGAGTGGTCAAAGCTTGAAAAAAGGCAAGAATCAGTCTTTTTCCGACACATGTAACACAGTTTTATTGAGGTTATATCAGAATATTATTCAGTAGAACTATGCAGGTCTGGGTATCTGAATTGCTATCTGAGAGGGTAAAACAGTATTGTAACATTGCTATTATTAGTGAGTCTTTATGAAGCGTCTGGTACAGTCTCATCAGAAGCAGCAGATTGGAGAACAGAGAGGATTATTACAACTTTATTCACTTTTTGGCTCTTGATAAGTCACTTTGGACCACTATGGATTACGCATTATGAAAACAAAATCTCCTTATTTTTAACATTACCTCATCATAAAAATTTGCCATGGCGACATTGATTCCTTTTGTTGTTGTTTGTTTACTGTTCACTGTGCAAATTGCCCGATCTGGCACTCCCTTTAAGTGGTAACAGACATTCAACTAGTCATTTCCCCCCCAATGGTTGAGTATATGTTTAGTAAATGTTCTCAGTTGTGCTAAATTAACAATACAGTCTCTAAAATATCAATGTACCCAAAGCAGGTCTTTCAAATTTTCAGTCTTTCACTCATTCATGTGCATTTTGTTGGGTAAATTTGGTGGAGTTGACCTGTTTTGGGGCCCTCGGTCAGCGGTCACAGCAGGCCTGTCTAATGAGATGTGAAGTGTGTTTTTAGCCTTTATATTGTCCAGCCTCTCTCTGGAGCCGGGGAGCTTTAGGATGGCCATGCCCGGTTGCAGACCTGTCTTACTGTTGTTGCTGGTTGAGCGCTCACCAGGATGGCCTTTACTACCGCTGCAGATCTCTATCGAGCCTTTCTTTATGTGGAGCGTCACGCCGCAGAGCCGACTGTCAGTGAGGGGCTGTGAGCCTGACTGTGACTGATGGCCATTCACACAGTAATTCATTCACAAACATTCTCAATTCATTTCACAGAGCCACTATGGTGGGGTCACATGCTAGGGTATTACCTCCCCATTGAGAATGTGAAAACAATTACATCCACACACTCTGAGCCTGTCATATATTTACATGGACTATGACAAGAGCATGCTGTGTCTTTCTGATGAAACTTTCTTCATAGTGTTATCAGTGCAATAAGTTTGAACGAAAACTTAGGAATGTTCTGCACAAAATGAAACCAAAAACTTTCTTTGAGAGTTTATTATTTAGAAACTTGATTTCTGCCTTCTTGTTTTAATGAATTATGGGATTCGTTAGGAAAGGTAATAAGCATTGGTAAGACCGTTTCAATGTATCACTGTGAAGCCAACAGTGATATACAGACACAAGTAAACAGCCCCAGTTTTGGAAGTAGATGGTGGTTGGTGGCCAATTTTTCTGCACAAGAGTTAGCGTAAACCCGAGGACAATCAACACAATAAAAAACATAAGAGTTACAAACATGCAAACCTTATTCAAATAATCAACAAGTTACAGGCAACCAGAGGAAAGACAAATCTATTTCACTGTCCTGTGTTCCACGGGTCTACACTGAAGAGAAAAACAGCGACCACTGGGTGAAACACACCTTACATTTTGGCTCCCAAGAGAACACTTAAGCACACTTTTGAGGTGTGCTAACAGATAGAGCAGTAATGGATTAAAGGTTGAAATGGGAACAGCTTTTTAAATGAAACAAGTTTATTCCAAGGGTCTGTGTCCACTGCAAACCTTTACCCTGGCAGCATATATTTTCTGTATGCCACTTGCATTTAAGTGCAAAAACATCCTCAGTTTTTTTTGTCTCTGCACACTCCTTGCTCTTAGTGCTCTCAGTTAAAAATAGGGCAATCATAGGAAGACCCAAATGTCCCTCTTTTACCACTTGTCAAATAAAAACCAAAAAGGGGTAGGACTTATATCAATGTTGACAACAATGACAGTGAAAGTCCATGAAGAGAGAAACTAACCACACTTTTTTCAACAAAGGTATAATTTCTTATATTTTTTTCTGTTTCCAGGGCCACTACAACACATGTTGTACTTGTGTGTGTGTGTGTGTGTGTGTGTGTGTGTGTGTGGAAGGGGAGTATCCTTGTTATTTCTCTTTTCTTTTTTTTTCCAATCATTTTTACATTTGCCTTATGTTTTAAAAGTCTTACACTTTCTCCTTGGGTCTGGTCTGTTTCTCTCAGTCAGTCACCTCTTTCTCAGGCTTCTGCTTAATTTCCTCTGGAAATCTGGAAGTGACAGGGGCAGGGCAAGGACTGTCAGAGATTGGTGGTGTTGAGTTGTGGGGGAAGGAGATGGTGTATGATTGGGGCACTGTGAAGATGTCTGGAGCATGAAACAGTGGACTGTGTCACCATTAGTTTCAGTCTCATGAGAAATGGACCTTTGACCCTTTCTTATACAACAGCAGACAGACAAAGCACAGCTGGCAAAGGTAAATAAATATCCCAGAATAGTAACCCAGAATTCCTGCATGTATAGGATGGTCATTTTCTGCAGGGTAAAGTGGTCAACAACCTGATGTTTGAGTTTACTCAATGGAGGTCATCATTCTGGTGGAGAAAAAAAAGCTGTGATAAACACATACATCAAGCCCACGCTCAACCCTCCACAAAATCATTCATCATGCATATACATACAAACACACACTCCCCCCACACAAACACACTTACACAAGCTTTCCCAGACATCAGAGAAGCACTTCTGAGAAAATCAGGCTTTACTGTTTGCATGACTGAGGTCAGAGTTATTTTTGACATATTTTGGCAAAGCAAAAACTTGAAAGCTGTTTCGTGTTGAAGACCCCCTGTTGTAAAGAAAATAAACTACACAATAAAGATTCTGACTTTGGAAGCGAGAGTAAATGAACAGATGTGAACATGTTGAAGAATGAAGGATCAGGGCTGTATGATCACTGATCATAAACACTTTTAACATTAGATTGTGTGTGATAACATGGAATGAGACTGTGTTTTAGTCAGGCATCTGATAGATAAGTCAACCTTTTCCTTCCCCACTGATCATTCCTCTTTTCCTATCTCCTGATAAAAGCACACGACTTGGAAATCTCACCAATGTGGTGCCTATCTACATTTGCTTGGCCTTTTAAGAGCGTCCCTATTCAACAACAAGATGGTCCGATACTGAGCTCAATAGTTTTGATAAAACTATAGTTTGAAGATAAAACGAATCGGTTTGAACTGAGGTTTTTAACACATCAGTGCACAAAATGGCAAATTATGAGAAAACATTTAACATCCATCTGTCATCTGTCAATCCATTCCTCCTTCCTTTTGTACATCCTTTGATGTCTCTATCCATAGTTGGATACAGATAAAAAGAGGTTATCTAAAAAGACCAGAGGGACAGTTTCTCAGACATGCGGTCACCCTATGCTCTTAAAGACCCCAGACCCCAGCTGATAACTCTCCAGCAGCACCAATGCTCCAGATATATTATCAGCTCTCAAAGCTCTGGTCACATCCTCAGATAGAAACAAAGCTGATATTACTATCATGAAAATATGTGATGACTCTCGAGATTTAGATAAAACTGGACATTGTTAGATGTTTTCTCAGCAAAAACATTTTATAAAAATCAGTTAAATAAATTGCAACACTGAGGTTTTTTTGTTTGTTTGTTTGTTTTAGCTAAGAGCTTTAACAGAGAAAAGCACCGGCACTCCCTTCATGCATTTATTGCTGTAGAGCCAATATCAATAAATCTGAATAATTGTGTTTCACTGAGAACTACCAATGTCACACAGACAAAGAACTTTGGAGCCTTTCATTTCCTAATATTTGAATCTACATAGAGCATATAAAGTTTATAAAGTAGCTTTGTTGTACTGGGCAAAGAAATCATCAGGATGAGATTTCTACAGATTTTGCTTGTTAGTTTGCATTATTACAACACTATTTGGAACTTTGTTTTAATCACCATCAATCCCAACTAAATCTAAAAAAGGAAAAGAGTATGTCTTTGTTTAATGCTGAGCTTGGAAGTATCTTATTTTGGGACCTTGTTCAGCAAAAATTATTTTGAAAATGTCAGAGGTTTACAGATTCAATTTTTAATCTCACGAAGGATTCAGAATACTTAGACGTCCTAATACCTGAAGAGACGAAAACTCATAATCTTCCCAGTCAGATTTTTAAAGCATTCTCTTTTTTCTGGTGTTGTTGTTCCCAGTCTGGTGAAAGATGCATAATATCCAGCCACCTGAGCCATAAAAGCTATAACACAAACTAGGGAACCTGCTTCAATTAGATTAAAATTCCTTGTTTAAAAGTCTTCTTTGATGGCATCATAAATGTGTTCTAGATTTACTTATCCAGTTTTCCTGAGCAACTCAGTCTCAAAGAGTTCAAGCTAGCCATCAGAATTTTAAAGCTCTGTCATCTCAATAGTGATGACGATGGAAGTAACATATTGGTAATAGAATAAGAAAAGTAAAGGGGTTGGCATAGAACCCTGAGGGACACCTCAAGGGAAAAAAATCGCCCTCTCCGAACAGAATGCTCAGTGTAACAAGCCGTTTTTGAGAATGTTCTCAAAAAAGACGTACCAGTATTATTCAAGCCCTGTTTATATTATCAAGTAGGAAACTGAAATAATTATGAATAGAGAAACAACTGAGGTCTGGAAACAAAGAGTTCGACTCAAACTGGTGGATAAGTCTGTGGCACAGTCATTTTCCTTTAACGTGCAAAACAAAATAAGTCCTCCTTATTTTCTTGCACACATCCATTTCCTTTTTATCTGCAGGCTTTCTTTTATTTTAAAGCATCCAAGACAAAATCTGTTCCCTCTTTCTTATTTATCCTTTTTGGGTTTTGTTTGTTTGTTTGCAACCCTCTGAACTGCCAACCCACAATCAGCAGTTTTCCAACTCTAACAAGAAGTGAATATTCAAAGAAAACCAACATCTGCCTGTACTCCCTGGTTATAAGCTCAATTGGGAAGTCATTCAGTTATGAGTATATGTCAGTTTTTGTTCTGTTAAGGAGTTAATAAACAAGGCAAAATGTCAAATTTGTGTCATCAAAAGAAATCATTTAGCCATCCTGAACTTGCAAGGAGATGTGGGCCATTTTATGTAAAAATATTATGCTTGTGAACTTGCAACTCTCAGGGAACATTCTTCATGATTCCTTTAAAAGACATTCAGTGGGTGTGGGTAGACTGCAGGAGAGGAGGGCCATGGGGTGAAGGCCCAAGAGGCCTTTCTTTTCCAGTGCTGTGGTCCCTCTTTCGTTCCCACCACACTTTGCATTCCAAAACTTCTTGCTCACCAACTGAGCCTACGTCAGTGTGCCCTGACTCACGATGCTGCTGCACACATACACACCAGCGTCAGCCGCATACAAAGACACAAAACAATCACACAAACTCTGATGGTACTTGGCAAAAATGTGGTGTTTTTTCATAATCTGGTGACCTGAAGCCACATTTCCTTTTTCCACCATAGGACCAAACATCCAGGAAGTCTGTATCCAGCTTACAACAACACAGAGCCAAGGCCTTTGGGGTGTTTTCATATGGTTATAAATGGATTGTCAGAGTGTCCCTACATCTCTTGGTGCTCAGGGTAAAGTCAACATTACTGGAGGTCATTCATTAATCTGCAATGCCTGGGGCTGTCAGATGCGCGAAGGCCAGACAAGCTGTAACCCCTTATAATCAGTGATACCAGAGGGACTGAGAGAAGGAGAGCATGAAATGTCAACTCTGATGCTTCCTCTGCTCTTTCTTGTTTCTTGCATCTTTTTATCAGCACTTGTTATGCTGTCAGACTCAGATATCCTGTACTGTCATCAATCAAAGTCCCAACTCCTGGCCTGTTCAATGTTATTTTTGCTTTTTTGATCTAGCAAAGTCAAGGAATACAAAAATAAAAACAGAAGAGATGGATAATTTGAAGACCTGCCCAGAGCGGCCATCAGCAAATAGAAAAGAAAGGAAAAGTCACTGCAAACACCACAACAAAAGAGGGCTCTGGGCTAAAGTAGAAGACATTTTCAGTCTATGAGATCAAATGTACATGATCATCAGACTGTATATAAGTAATCTAACGATCCAGAGTTCCTTTACAAAACCAGGCTTTTTTTTTTCTTTTTCGAAAATGTATAACATAATTTTTGGAAGAGTGATTTGTATTTTAGAGCGATTGATTGTCACACAACCATTGTTAGCATATGAAATCACAACATTTGTTGAAACAAATCAGAATGTTTTCAAACCATGAAATGTTGAAATAAATAAATAAATAAATGAACAAATACAACATGGATGGCATGATAGCCCCCCTAAAGTGTAGCCAAAACTTTTACAACTCTCCAAATGATCAGCTGTCATATAAGTCTTAAAGTGTAATTTTAATAGATGAGACATGAGAAAAACAAATGAACGGAGAATAAGGTTCACTCTAAATGAAGAGGTTCTGTCATGGCACTTTGCTGGTTCAGCAACTGAGTGTGTCCAGTATCCCCTAGCTCTGTTGGCCAAACTGCTTCAGTTTGGTGCAATAAGTCAGCACCCATCATCCATCAAAACCCCAAGATATGATTACAGGATCTGCCACTGGAACCTCTGTTTTTCATTTTTTTACCACCAAAACTTCTATTATTACTAGATATTTAACCAAAACAAGTAATGATAGTTACATAAACATATTAGTTTGTGTGCTCTGTGCTACTGTAGAAAGATGGTAAACTATAATAGTCCTAGTAGTTCAATGTTACGAGACATGATGTTCTAATTCTGCCCAAATGTATTTTCAAAATAACAGAAACTGGATAAAACATAGCAAAGGAAGAAAAAGAAAATACAGTGTAGTTCAAGCACAAGTGATGACTAAGTATCTTTGAACTAACTTAGTATTTAAGTCAGTGTTCTGGTTAAATTTAACTCCTGGTTGTGCAAAAATACTGATAGATATGAACAAGTATGCAACTACAACTGACCCTCATGTCAAACCTCATTTCTATCCTGTGATTTTACTGTTTCCATAATCGAGAACTTCTTTTCCCGCCCACTTTTGAATTTGTGTCATTTTTTTGACCTTGTGTTTTCCAACTCCTCCGGGCTAGATTTAAAACCATGGAACCTGAACTCAGTGACCATCATGTGGGAAAAATGTAATAAAATACATAGCGTAAAACTCACTCAGAAGTAACAGCCCCTACCCCTCTGGTTCAAGCCATTGCACCATCCAGCGGTTGGAATAATGGGTTTCTGGGAATTGGATGGGACTGTGGGTTCTGTTTCAAATACAATGCACAGTCAGCTCACAGGGGGAAGGGGAAAGACTTGTAGAGTTCAAGAGAGAAGGTCTGAAGCATGTGTCGTGGCGTGGAAAAAACAGAGGGGTACTATCAGGATAGAAGAGTAACGAATTACCTCTGCAAATAGTCATCTTATGAAGTAGTTATAGTTCACAACATTTTTTCCTACCACTGTTGCTGGTAAAGTAGATTTAAGTAAAAGTGAGATCAGAAAGTGGAAAACCGCACACCACAGAGTGTCCATGTCAAATGCTGATTTTCATCTGGTTTGCTGGTCACCTCTGGTTTCCCACTTATATCCCACAATACAGTTTTCTTTTTAGGTTTGTGATGTCTTCTGCCAAGCATGAAGAGGAAAAAGAAGACGTTCTGCATGTTGGAGTATGTCACATTATTGATGCCATCATGGAAGCACCTGCAACAGGTTCTGCTGTTAACCAGTCTTGTACAAATTACTTGAAGCCATACTTGAGTAAAAGTTTAGGTTTCTTAGTAGAAAATAACTTAGAAGTTAAAGTCACTTTTTAGAGTGTTACTTAATTCTTGCAACTTTGAAAACAGCTTCTTCTGAAGATGAATAGACACCTTTTCAGTTTCAGTTGATAACTTTATGCCAGTTGAAAGATAGTAAGTTACCTTAATGACAGGCTTAATTTTTAATGTTGAAGAAGTTTAAGCCTTTTTCTACTATGCCTGGATATTGTGCTCTTATTGTTAGGAATAGTATATTTTATAATCAAGATTCTATCAACTTATCTCTTTTTTTAAAACAAAACAAAACAAAAAAACTTTTACTCAAGTATCAATTTGTAGTACTTTATACAAGAATGAGGTCATTAAACCCTGTGGTGTTGCAAATGACTTCATTTACTGTACAGAGTCCAGCCCCTCAGTTTCTCCTTATCAGTGACATATTTTAAGTAGAATAACACTTTAGTACAGTTCATAAAAGGAGAAGGAAGGTATGACTCTTCATTTCCCATCAGTTCCAGTTGGCTCCAAAGACAGGGATCTGACCTATCTCACACTCTGAGGGAGTAAACTGGGACCCATTGGCTTTTATGAGTGTGAAAACAATGAGTCATGAAATCACAGAAACGTCAGTGTTTGAGCTTCTTGTCCTGTCAAACAAATAAGGAAAATACATAACTGAAAAGTCAGCTAAGCATGCATGTTTGTTCTAAAGGTCTGAAATGAAACATGTCGAGAAAATCTTGATTCTTCTCCCAATTTTGTTGTGAGTATTTGTTTAGAATCTTTAAATAATTTTTACTTTTGAAAGTTTGTATTAGTTCTGTCGAAATATGCAAAAAAAAAGGGGGGGGGGGGGGGGAGAGTTTCTGCTGTCAACCAGTAAAAAAGTGGAAGAGTTGATTTGGGACAGTCTGAAACTTCAAGGAGCACTTCAGGCCTGGAGGCAAAAAAATATATGTTGGGACAAGTGCTGCAATTTCATGACACAGACAAATTAGGTGTTCTTGTCTGACACAGTCAGTGCTCTCTGTCCCCAAGAAAACAAAAACAAAACCCTTCAAGACAGAACAGTCAGCATGCGTACCAAACCAAGGCAATTAAACTCACTCTGAATTCACTTTTGATTATGATGAGAAAATGTATAAATCTGTGGAGAAAAATGTGTACAACAGTTTGTGTCAAGCAAAAAGACACGGGTGTCATTAACTCCTGACTCATTTTTATGGTAAAAATTAAACGGAGAGGTGAGGGACGATCCGCCCCATGGAGTGACTGAGACTTTGGGAGGGAGGGGTGAGTGTGTGGGTGAGAGCGAGACGCACCGGGGAGCTGGAAAGAGTCACAGTTTGGGGAGGACGCAGAAGAGTTCATGACAACACACAGTGGATGTCCGGGGGAGAAATAGTCCGGTGACTGGAAACTTTTTACCAGGCGAAAAGTACACATGGACGTTTGTTTTGAAGCGAGGAGCACTGGTTTTTGGTCATTTTCCAGCGCATGGTTACGCAGGAGGAAAAGAAACATCTTTAGAGTTCTGCACCAGGATGTTCAGATGAAACCAGAAACTTCCAACAGGTACGAAAAGTTACCACAGCTCTTGTGATAAATCAAAGACAACTTGTGGGGACACTTTGCGCTTTATTATGCCGACAGTAGGAGGTTGGTGAAGCAGTGTCCAAATTATTTTCCCATTAAAGCTCGATCAACCTTTGCAAAACAGGAAAATGCTTCGGATTCCATCATTTGGTGTCTGGCTGGAATTCAAGTAGTGTTCAACACTTACGACAGCATGTCCATTGTTAAAATTACCGGTAATTTGGTTATTTTTAGTACACGGGATAAACATCTCAGTTGTGAAGCTTAACACCGAGCGTACGGGAAAACGACAACAAAATTTAAGAATTACTCCAAAACTTTTACGTCTGCGTGAATGTGGAGGTTAAAATGAAAGATATATTCATGCTGAAATGTAAACATTTATGTTAGAGGATTTATGAACTTTTACTTAAGTTGTCAGTGGGCAATAAATCAAACAAAATAAAATAAAACAAAGTTTATATCCACAGCTTGCTCTTTGTTTTATAGATTTTCCCGAAAACATTTTGTCATGAGGTGCTTAAAATTATTTATGTTCTGCTGTTCTCTTTGCCAGAACATCAATGGGAAAGTTTTGAAACTTAGTAATGTATGTTGCCATTACTTTAAAACAAGAGGATATCAAATATAAAGTTTCCAAAGTTTTCACTCTGTGCTCATTTTGATGTTTCTACATTTGAAGTGATTTAATATCGTTTGTACTGTTTTGGTCAGTTTTCAGATCTCTCCCATGAAATGATTTGTATGTCTCTAAAGAGACTCTAAGATGCCAGTCGTGACCTTGCGGGGTTGAGCAGCCCTGCCTCCCTCTGCTGTGTCCAGTGCTGTGGCGCCCTCTGCTGTGTAACCCAGGAAGGCCAAAGCAAAAGAGGGCAGGCCAGGCACAATGGGGAACGTATTCGAGGAGGGGATGAACATTGTCATTGTCAGCCACTACAACCACTCAGGAAAGTGGGACCGGCCTCGCAGTGGCGGGGCCTGCAAGATCGCTGTGCTGCTCTTCATCTGTGTGCTGATCGTTCTGGAGAATGTCACGGTGCTGCTTGCTCTCTGGAGAAACAAGCGCTTCCACAGTCGCATGTACTTTCTCATTGGAAACCTTGCACTGTCTGACCTGCTGGCAGGTGTAGCCTATGTGGTTAACATTTTCACCTCGGGAACTACCACCTTTTACCTGACCCCTGTGCAGTGGCTGGCGAGAGAGGGAAGCATGTTTGTGGCCCTGAGTGCATCCACATTCAGCCTCCTTGCTATTGGTATTGAGAGGCACATGACAATGGTGCGTTTGCGTCCCTGTGAGACAGCAGGTCGGGGGAGACTTCTAGGACTACTAGCAGCCTGCTGGTTTGTGTCAGTGTTGCTCAGTGCTTTACCCAGCCTGGGCTGGAACTGCCTCAATAACCGGGCCTCCTGCTCCACAGTGCTGCCACTCTACGCTAAGAGCTACATTGCCTTCTGCATCAGTGTCTTCAGTGCCCTGCTGGTGGCCATAATCATCCTCTACATCAGGATCTACCGCCTGGTGACCTCCAGCGGCCGCAGGGTGAGCAGCCGGCCTTCAGAGCGCTCCCTAGCCCTGCTGAGGACAGTGGTTATTGTTCTGGGAGTCTTCGTCATGTGCTGGACCCCCCTCTTCCTTCTGCTACTGCTGGATGTTGGGTGTAGTCCAGATAAATGCCCGGTGCTCTATCAGGTGGACTGGTTTATCGCCCTGGCAGTGCTAAACTCCGCCCTCAACCCTCTCATATACACTCTGTCCAGCAGGGAGATGAGGGCGGCGTTCTTTCGGCTGCTGTGCTGCCGTCAGACCAGCATGGAGTCCACGGGGACTCCTGTGGCGGGAAACCCACACCTCGGCACTGCCATTCCCACAGCAGAGAACAGCAAGACAAGCTTGGGTATGGGAGGGGGCAGTGGGATTGGAAAGTCCACGCTGAATAGGGGAAGGGGTCCTGTGAACTCTGACAATAAGCATGGAGATCCATCAGCAACCGCTGTGCCCCACTCATCAGGACCTGCAGACCTTCTGTCTGCTGTGCTGGTGAAGGCAGGAGCTCTGCCCCCCCTCAGCAAGTTCTGACAGATAAGCACCTTCATGAGGCCTTACAAACACAACATGGAACAGAAACACTACAGCTGTCTGCCACTTTCTGTCAATGCACGATGGCCAGAACAGCAAGAATACAATGAAGGAGATTTTTTCTAATTTAAACTTTATGAAGAATGACAGAGGAAGTACGATCAAAATCCTTCCAAAGCCACTATTTCTCACACGCTGACTTACTTACAACAAATTACTCACAACAACAACTGACGTGTTGTGTGTTCCTTATACGACAAAGTGAAGTGAACTTTCAAACCTATGAAATACAACACAACAGTTTTTGGGCCAATGACCAAACTAAGCCCCAAGATAAATCTCATTGCCAAACCTATATTTGTGAATACTGCTTTTGCAAAAGCTGAGTATACCTAACTTAAAACATGATTTGTCTTTGCATTTATAATTTTGTGTTAATTTTGTCATTAGTTACTGAAAGATAAAATTTGGGCACTTTTTTTGCATGTGCTGTGTGCAAGTACTCCTGTATCCTCTTCCACAAAATGACTTTATAAAGTATTTATTTTCTGTGAAAACAATTTTGATCTTGATAATTTTGATGTATATTATTTGATATAGATGGTGTGCAGAAAACACTTTGGTACTATGACTGAAATTCAATTTTGATACAACCTAAAATGCACTGTGAAAGAAAATAAACAATTTCTTCCCTTTTTTTTTCTTGTTTAGACTAGCGGCCTCTAGAGGCTGGGATACTCATTGCTTATCAGAGGACCAATTTTTTGGATGACTGAAAAATGGAGTGAAGATATTATTATCATTTCATTCTTTTCACTCCCAGTGGGTAACAGCATTAAGATTGTTCTGAAGGTGTTGCTGTTCATACTGGGAATAAACACTCTTCATAATAGGTCTCAGCTCTGATCTGTCAGCATTAGCTTCTCTGTGAGATCAATTAACGTGTGTAATAACTACAGTCACATACAGTTTTTTCTTTCATCAGTATATCTAGAAACCACTCATACATCAACTAACCACTAGTGAATAGGAGTGTTGGATGTAAATTATTTAATGGTGGCAGACTGTAAATCTGCCTCGGGTGGTGCAGTGCCTGATGCCTTTATATAGCAAATACAATAAAATCCTATTCCCTTTTATGGAAGATTCACTCTTGTTGTGTTTCTCTATGAAATCAATAACTTGCTTGCTTTCAAATCCCTTTTACCGCCCATGTTCAGTCTGTGTTGATCTCCTGCATACATTGTCATAGTACACCTATAGGAAACACATAAACAAGGATTTTCTGTGCATCCTTTGCAACATTTGAAAAGTAAATTTAGGAGAGTATCATTCAATTATAGTCAAGATTCACTTGGAAGTTTCAGTCATGAATATATTTATGTTAAAACTGTGATTTGTCAGTTTGCCATTTGCTATTCAGACAGGAGCAGAAAAATGTCACACTATTTAACCCACTGCACTCATTTAATATCCTAATGGGAGTGTTTGATTGATGGTGTCATATCAATGTTCACAGGTAGACCAGAGTCAGCCTGTGATGAATAATGCAGACAAACTCATAAGGTGTATTTTAACCAGGTCATTTAATAGGTCATAAAAACCATACGGCATGAATCTCACCTGAAACGTGTCCAATTATTGTATAAAGTCTCCAGGACTGGGTGTGACATCGACCAGATTATGTGACATTTTCCAAAGGAAAACCATGCTTTATGGATACTTTTTGTATTTTCTCGTGTGACATCTCTTGAATTTGTCTCAGATACAAACAGTAACAACCAATACATTTTAGTGGATGAGCTTTAAAACATGTTCTCTTAATTTCAGTGTTGTGGGTCATCAAATTCAGGATTAAGGTACAATCCTAATATTTAGGTCTTGTATCGTATCTTGTAATTTGAAATTGTCTGTACTGACTTTGAATTGAACATTAACTGGATTTTGACTATACTTGGCAATTCTGAAGGACTCCAAGACTCTGTGACTCACGTACAATACTCCTACAAGCACAGTCAATTCGTTGTTAAGGTTTTAAACCAGTTGAAATGTTGGGACCCAAAAGCAGGGAAGCAGTTAAAGGTTGTTTTTTTTATTGAAATGTGGGGTGAGAAGATAATGGCAATCCAGAGTCCCAAGAGTGAGTGTGACCCGTGAGGGCAGGAGTGAGCACAGGGCTGAGGTGAGAACAGGTGAGACTGTGGCAGCTTGGCAGAGGCTTGGCAGAAGTGCGGGACACTTGGGGTGGCACTGGAGGAAAAGGAGAGACAGGGGAAATTAGAAAAGAGACACAGGCCACACAAAATTCTAGAGATTTGCATATACCCAGTGTCACTTGAGAGTGTGCTAATATGCTGCTTTAGGAATGGGAATAATCTGGCACTAGACTTGTCTCCACTGAGCGTCAGTGCTAGCTCCTGATGAGTGTGATGGGTGCCAGGTGAAGAGACGGCAGGTGCAGGGGAGAGAGAGACACAGTCTAGGGGAAAACTCCACAGAGCATAGATCCCCACTTTTGTTTGCTTTACTGTTAATGATAGTTAGCAGCATTTAGATATTTGGTTCTTTTTGTTGCAGCAGTAAAAGGTTATCTTAACCTGAACAGACAAGTGGCCTGATAGCAACACAGTTTGGTGTTTCTGCCACATTGCACAGCAAAGAGCAGACAGAAGATGACAGCCTGGCATTTCATACTCACCTCAGCTAAAGGATGTCCCTGCCCTGCAACAGCGCATCTGATGTAGAAAGACAGTGAGGACACAGTTCCAGCTAAGCGTTTCCAGCTTAAAGGTCAC